>WNNJ02003786.1:0-181942 GCA_012934845.2 Pomphorhynchus laevis
CCAATTTCTTATTAGTTTCATACGAGAAAGAAAGACGTTTTGTGTTTCTTTTTTCACAAACTGTCTATCAAGAAAACGCTCTGTAATATCCAAATTCAAAATATCAGAGACTGAATAGTGTGTATTTTCATTCGAGATTTTTTCTTCTGATTTTCTTACCATTTTTTTTCCAATTTCTTACCAATTTTTTCAAAGGCAACACCAAATATCAAAGGCAACACCAAACTAGCATCCACCAAATAATTATCAGCAAATGTGATAAGATTAATAAGATACCAATAAAAGAATAAAATTATAATTAAAAATATTAAAATAATACCGTTTCTTGCATATTTAAGCATTATAACGTGGATAGCAAGAGAATTTAACAAAAAAAACTAGTGTTGCTGTTTCGGTATTTTGTGTATCACCACTAACAGCTATTTCTCACTGTTGGATTCATAGGAGGCCCGCCATACACTTATCACAAACATGTCTATCAGATGAATGTTTATACACCTGGAATCTTGGAATATTCAGGTGTATTGACATACATCTGAAGGACATGTTTGTGTTGGCTCTCTGGCGGTCCTTCTCTGCATCCAGAAGTAAGAGTTCTGGAAGGGGAGCTCCCCCTATTCCTGAAACTACAAACTTGGTCATTGCTGATGAGACACAAAATGTCGAAACAGTAACGGCAGGTTGTTTGTTTTTTAAATTATTCTTGCTCTCCACGTCATAACAAATTATAATACAAATTGTAATGATTTAGTATGTATTTGATAATGCATATAACAGATGTATTTTATTTTGCATAAGTGAATACGACAATTTGTAATCAACGATAACGATTCAGCAAAATATACATATAAGATGAACAAGGTAAGTGGAGTTTCTTTTGTTGGACAAAAAAGGAAGGGAGCTTCCCCCTATTCCTAAAACTACAAACTTGGTCATTATTAAACTACTGGTTCCGATTGAAAGAAAGAACTTATTTAATGTTTTCTTTCGGAATTTCTCACTTCAATTCGAAAATAGAATTATATTTAATTCTACCAAATATTACGAGAATGAAATCAAGATCTCGTTTTATACAGAAGATCTGGCAAAGGTATATGTTTCTTATTTTCAAAATAATTACCTCGACAAAGGTACAATTGACTTCAAACGTATTCAGGCATTGTTGAAGATAAACAATACGTCTACGTTTCTCTCACGTGGTGAAATAATCTCACTTGAAAAGCTGTTCAACATCTCTAAAATATGCTTTATAAATGATAAAAAAGGTAATCCTATTCCTATAGCCTTCGCTCATGCATCCTTGGAAGACGCGTAGCGGCTTTCGCATTCAAAGTTTAACCAATTTTTGAGACAAAATTTGACTTTTACATTACTGGATACCGAGTCATTGACTTACCCCCACTGCAGCACCTGTCATCAATGGGGGCACTGGGCTGGCAGATGAATGAACCAACAAACTTGTAGAATATGCGATTCCACCGACAATCACGAAAAATGTCTGCTCAAAGCAAAATGATCCAACTGTAGTGGTGACCACCCAGCGTGGTCTCGCAAATGCAGGGCATTCAAAAAATACCAATCGAGCCACAAAATAAATACCGGTATGGACTTAACATTTGCTCAAGCATCCACACAGACGATAATTTAAACTAATTCTGACACTAAGTCCAACGACAAAAATATGACATACTACATTGACTGCAGATTAAAGCAGCAATGTCTCAAGTTGATTAGTGAATCATTGAGAAATCTATTAAACAATTTAAACCTACCCCAACAAAGACTAATAACAATCGGAAATCATCAAACAAGAGGACTGGCACATTTCAAACAGTCGCAGCTTTAAAACTAGCTAAGAGAGACCAGAGTAACTGAACTGTAGCCAACCCCGGATCTACTATGGGAGATGATATGCCCGGTGAGCAAGTGCCTCACCCTAGTCAGGCTGGGGTGTGTGATCGAAAACCTTCTGACGCCTGGTTCGGACTAGGAGGAGGCATTTCACTCCAGCTAAATCAATACAATGCAAAGTAATCAAGAACCATTTTCACTAAATATCCTTCAGTGGAATTCAGGAGGTGCCTCTGCCCTTAACATTTTATCTGGTGGAGATGCAGATATTATAATCCTTCAGGAGACGCGGTCTATCCGACTCCCACAAGACATTACTCGATTTATCCTTAAGCACATCTACACCCACTATACTCCGTACATAACCCCACCTTACTCCTCTTCTTCTCAAGGTCTTTTAACCCTAGTTAAATGCTCCTTAAGATCTTCCCTCCTGTTAAACTACTCTTGTTCAGCCCTGTCTTGTTTAGCTATATCACTCTGTAAAAACGGTAAATGCATCAGTATAGCCAATATCTATATTCGGCCAGGAGAGATTCACAAGAACCGTGACCTCCTGGATAGTATATTAGGTAGCTGTTATGACATGTTACTTGGTGACTCAACGACAAAACTGGTCGTTGGATTAATGCAGCATTTCGCAGAGCCAGGAATGGCTATCTTATTCACAAACCACCATCCCCCAACCTTTCATTGCTCAACAACAAATTCTCTCCTCGACATAATACTGCTTCATAAGATGTGGTTGTTGAGACCCATCTGTACTAAGCAGTCGCGCCAACAACAGACCACCTCTCATGACCTAATTCGTTGGCGGATAGAGGAAGATATGTTGCTTAGAAGGAGGTTTCACTTTGATCCCATCAGAACGGCTTTTTCAGGAAGCTATCCTACTCTTCACCCAGGATTGGTAATGAGAGTTTGACCGAATTTAATTCCTGCCTATCATCGCAAGCTACTGCGTTACTTTCGACTACCTATAAAGGTCGTATTTACAATCCCATTCCAACAAAACTCAAGGTCCTGGCTAAAATGCTTCACCTTACCTATATCTCTGTTTCTGCCAAACAGGCACTCTCGAATGAATACTGGAGCTCTAGATATAGGTTCCAGCTAAGCAGGGATAAAGCGAGCCTCGCTCACCTTAATCCTTCTCAGTCTTCCTTTTGGAAGATACTTAAGAAAGAGAAGTTTGTCTGCTGCAAGGATAGGGATGTGGTTTGGATCGGGAGCATTGACCTTGACAGAGTATTGGAAGAGTCACTATCCCTACATAACTATGGAGTCACTCAATCTCTCTAACCAATCACGTCTTGGGGTGGCTTCAGGAGTAGGGACTTATCTGTTACAGATATCCTAAACTCTTGGAGTGCACTTCCGGGCACATCTTCTAACGAAATAATCTTTCAAGAAGTTTTAACGAGACAATTTTACACAAATTTTTAAATATTATTAACTCTTTTTATAAGGCCCATTTGCGGGAACCTTGGTTTGTATTATTGAAAAAATTATTATATATAAAAAATATTATTTTGTCCTATTATTTATAAATATAAATAGCATATTAGTCACAGAATAGAATTAAATACAAAACTATAACTAATTATGAAATATTGTCATTACTTATATCAAAAAAGATAAATCAAACCAAAATAAAATAAAGAACGTACTGAAACATTTTGGATTTATTCCGTTTGAGCAATATCCGCAATGAATTAGCTCATCGAATGTAAACGCTATTGATATTGGTTTTGCTGTTGCTAAGTTGTTAGTACTGCAATTCATTAAGTTTATATACAGAGCTCTATATCTACAATGATCGATATTACGAATGTAAAGAAAATAACTGGTAAACAAATTAAAAAAATATAAAAATTATCTTATTTTTTTAATACGTATTGATGTTTTGCTAAAAATGTTAAATCCTGACATTTTATGACAATTTTTTCGATATCATCAATAATAATGATAATATTGATAATATTAATAATGATATCATCAGTAATAATATCACCATAACATTTAGAAAACAAAATACTCGAATTTTATTCGAGTAAAATCTTAAAGCTTTAAAAAAAACTATCTATCCACCCATAGTTGCCACTAGGGGTGGCAACCCCAAACGCAGTGGAAAGGATAGTTCACAACGTCCGACGAATCCACGAACATCACGCCAACGACAACAACTGGGCCTGGGCAAATATCGATCTTTCAAACGCCTCTAACTCATTGTCCAGAGCGCACTTACGAGCGGCGGTCCGAGAGAACGTCCCGGAGCTCTTGCCATGGTTTGACTTTTCATACAAGTGCAAGGCACCCCTTCGTTTCGGCCCGCAGGACCCTCTCAATTCATGTGAAGGAGTCCAGCAGGGTGACCCGTTGGGCCCGTTCCTCTTCTCGTTGGCCATTAAGAAAACGATTGAACACGTTTCTCATATCCCTGGAATAAACCTCAACATGTGGTACCTGGACGATGGACATAGTCAGCGGGACGCCTTCGGCAATTGCATCCGCACTCGACTGGCTAGACACGAGTTTCAAGGCGATTGGATTGATGCAAAACTGGCGAAAGACAGAGGTCATCAGCACGCCTGAAGCCATAAGCTCTTGCTTGCCCCTACTATCCGAGGTGGTTTCGGAGAACACCTCTGGAAACATGCTCTTGTTAGGGATACCCATCGGTGACGAGTCCTTCATAGAAACCCACCTAACAAACGAAATTCTGCCACTGCTAATCCAGACAATCGATGCAGTAGCCATTCTGCCAGACCCTCAAGTCGGATACCTCCTATTCAAACACTGCGCTTCCTCGTCCAGGATAAATCACCTTCTCCGTTCAGTTGATCCAAGGATTACAAAAACGTTTTGTCAGTCATTCGACAGACAAATCTCTAGCGCTTTTCAGAAAATATGAGCGTGTCAACTACACAAAGCAGCGAAATCACAGATAACACTCCCGATCCGTCTGGGTGGAGTTGGCCTTAGATGCAATGCCGCGCATGTTCCAGAGCGCATTTATACATAGCGTGATGCAGGTCGGAGAAGAATACAGTCTGGATCCTACACTTTTTCCTGGCTATTCAGAGGCATTAGCCACCCTTAGAACCACAGTGGGATCTCACTTCATACCGTCTACGGAGGGCGGTCAATCATCAACCATCACGCCTAATTGAAAATCTCGCCTCAACACAGCTGATACAATCATCTAGCGAAATGGATCGTGCCCGACTACATGCAGTGTCGTGTCCAAAAGCTGGGGCTTGGCTTAGTGCTGTACCAAATGCGGCATCTGGAACGGAATTAACAACCCCCACAGTTTTGTATTCTAGTCCGTATGTGGCTTGGGATTCCTTTATACGAAAAGGATTATAGGTGCGGCCGCTGCATGCGCATAGCTGATAAGGAAGGCATGCACTCGCTAACATGCCAATACGGGGGTTACCAAGGACTGCGGCATAATGCTATTCGTGACGTGGTATTCGCAGCCGCACAATCAGCCCAGATGGATGTAGCTCTGGAAGTGTGAGGTATTATCCCGGACCTAAGTGAACGGCCGGCAGACATCCTTTTTTATGGGAACCTTCCCCATGCAATCGACTTTGCGGTCACCCACCCCCAACAGACGGCATACCGTCGCTCAGCTGCTAACGCACAGCTCGCCGCCGCTACATCGTACGCGGCTAATGTTAAAGACCGAAAGTACAAGAGCAGGGTCGAAGCAGCGTGGTATATATGGTCAGCCGCTGTAGTGGATTCATTTGGGGGATAGAATGAAGATGGAAACAGGGTCATCAAACGGGTTGCAAAACACATGAGCCGGACAAGCGCAGTCAGATACGCCGTGTCGATCACGCATTTATACCAGTGCATCTCAATTGCAATAATGAGAGGCAACGCCAAAGCAATGTTAGCGTCACTTGACCAGATTCCAATATTGACATTTGATGGTGGACACCAGGAAACATGCGAACCCGGGAAACGCCTCTTCGAGCCAGACTTTTGTGCTTCGAGCAAAACTCTTGATGTGATGGGACAACCGGTTTGCAAAGACAACAACAAGAACCATGGCATTTTAGGTATCGACATTTGGCATGTGAAATCTGGAGCGATTTATGATAACTTTCTGATAACGGATGATGCTAACCACGCAGAAAGCCAAGCTAAATTGATCGTAGCTAAGATGGAATTGGAAAAGAGTCGAAAACAGTCAATTGACGACAAAGAAAGAGAAGAAATAAATAAAAAACATTCTAAAGATGACGCTTCTGATATTAACGATCATCTAAATTTTTAGAAAAGACTGAATATGATGAAGACGAAGAAGCTTACGATTTCGATATTGATAAATCGTCAATTGAGGATAAATTGAAAGATGACAATTCAATTTATCACGAAGAGTTATAAAATACAGTCTTGCTAAAATTATTTTAAAAGTTGTTTTGATATTTGGAATTGTGCATTTACAAAAAAATCATATAACTTGTTTATAGGACCACAAATATATTATAGGATTCACATCACCTGCTGGATGCAGAGGAGGACTGGCAGACGGCACAAGTATGTCAGAACATCTTTAGAGCCTGGGTTTTAAGTATCAGAACAACTTATGGTAACTGCGCATCAATTGACACAACAATACTACTGTTGTGTTACTATATGTGTTACTATTATCATATGACTATTTTTACTATCATATTTATATTTTCATACGTGTTACTGTTAATGGAATGGTCCCACTCTCTTTATAAATTCATTAATGCATTTTGAGATATAAAATTATACAATTCAATTATCTTTGATAATGGTGTGCTCACGTGCCAACGAAATATTGGACCAAAATTGTTTAATAAATAATAATGTATCTTCTCCTTATTTACAATCTAATGAGTATCGTATCGAAGATGCTCATTGTCCTAAAAATTGTATAAAAAACATGGACAATCCAAATTTTATTTTCAGCCTATTCAAAAAAGGGATTAATCAAATTTTCGAACACAACTTTGTTCATCACCAGGAATTGTTTCAGTAGCTGTTACACTTTGTGCATTTTTATACCATCTCAGGAAATAAGAGCTACACATCGGTTAGTTCAAATAACAAAATAATAATCCACTGAGCAAAACAAGTATGTATTACAATCAAAAGTATATATAGATATATAAAACTTACAAAACAAAAACAGATCGACATGGTTCTTTCAAAAGAGCCACCGTGCCATGTCGAATTCTTTTGCAGAGATCCGACACGGAAAGTTAACCTTTTAATAATTTTAAGTTTAAAAAATTTTAAATAACAAAATAATATGCTGAGTATAAAATAATATTTAAATTTGAAGAAAGCTGGCAAAACCCATCGCAAAATTTATGTAATTGAATATTTCGATGCCTAGCTGGCATCATCTTCGGCAATTGTAATTAGCTTGAACAATTGTTCAAGCTAATTATTTTCTTTTTAACATTGTCAAAGTTTTTAACTTTGACAAAATAAAATTGTCTTGATTATAACAAATTCTCACAATTGCTGAAGATGATGCTAGGTAGGTATCGAAATATTCAATTTAATAAATTTTACGATGGGTTTTGCCAGCTTTCTTCAAATTTAAATGTTATCACACCGTCGCATTCCTCATTCAAATTCAATTTAAGAAATAACGTTGTTTTTATTAAAAAAAACTCAATTTAGGAATATTATAATATATTTAAATTATTATATTATAATACTGAAAAACGTTGATTATGACTTAATTTAAAACACAGTTGTAATTTAAAAATATATAATTTAAATATATAATTAAAAACGTATTAATTTAAGATTAGATATAAGTAATATTGAAGATTGCTCGAAACCAGATATATTTAACTTATTCAATAAAAGAGTATGTATTACAATCAAAAAGTATAAAAATATAGCAAAAACAGCAAATATAAAAAGCAATATAATGAACGAATAGTGAAAGTTGAGCATGCATCCTTTCATTCGAATATATTATCGATTACAGGAGGGAGAGGTCCGAAAACGAACGCAGTACTGAAGCAAATATCAAGACAGATATCCACTCGCTGTCATTCTTCATATTAAGATTGTATACGAAACCCACGATCAAGGATCTCAACATTAATAGCAAAGGCTGTTTTAATGTCAATAAGGATGACACCTTACGCATGTTGAAAGCAGATATGTAACAACCAAAATCACACAAAATCATATATAGCGTTTTATATCTAATAACGATAACAATATAACGGCTCATTTACGGGTAACCCGTAAATTGTAACTTTCGGATATTAAAAATAAATTTTGCAGCAAAACAAAAATAATTAGTAATTCACAATAAATATATTGCAATCAAAATAAAACATATAATACAAATTAAACAATTAAGCATGGCACAATTGAAATTTCGAAGAAAATAAAATCAACTACAAACAAACAAATTTAAATTAGATTCAAAATTAGACATAATAAAAGCAAAAATAGAAAGAAGACAGTCACAGCAAAACATATATTAATGTAACCATAAATCATCACCTCCATTGCTGCCCTCTAAAAATTCCTGTCTACCTAATCAACAGTGAATCCGATGCAAGCCTAGTTTTTAGGCTTGAGCTGATTGAACTCAATATTGAGTTGGTTGAACAAACTCAATATTTGCAGAGTCAATATTCATTCAGTAGCCAGCCTACCAAACATGTTGTGCAACGGATCATTTAACTATTCCTGGGTGTGCACAGATGCGTGCGTGTTCAAGAAACCTCTCTCGTAGGTGATGACTAGTCTGTTTAGCATATAATTTCTTATATTGTTACCATTATTAGACTTAATACGTCATATATGATTTTGTGTGATCATTTGTTGTTGCATATATGCTTCCCGACATGCGTAAGGTTTTATCTGTATTGACATTGAAATAGCCTTTGCTATTAATGTTAATATCCTTGATCTTACTGTTCATATACAATCTTTGTACGAAGAATGACCGCAAGTGGAAATCTGTCTTCTTATTTGCTTCAGTACTGCTTTCGTTGTTGGACTTATCCCTCCTGTGGTCGATAATATAAGTAGATGAAAGGATACATGCTCAACTTTCACTATTCGTTCATTATATTTTGCATTTTTGCGGTTTTCGTGATATTTGAAGGGGTCTGATATTCGAGATAGAAAGTACGACGGAGCCAAAGAATTAAAAATGCATATATCCATAACGGATTGGTCCGTAGCATTCCCAAAAAGGATCGTTGCAATAAATATCTGCCTTTCATCTTTATCTAGCTATGTTGTACTGTTATCAAATTAAACAGCTTGAGGTACTGGATAAAGTTGGAGCTCTTTTATTACGAACTTCCAAAATGTGCTTAAACATTTAGACATTTCATCGATTACAATATTGTGACTGGAAAAATTAAATCCACCAGTAGGGCATGACAGGGCATGCGTGATATCAAATCCGGGACCGCAAGGGCACTCATTTGCCAATGGATTGGACTACCAGACATATCGCACTGCAACAGCGTATTGAAACTCACTCGAAGTTTGGAATGTACCCTCTGTATCATTCGTTGGACTTAACCATGCCGATGCTCCAGTTGTACTGGCATTTATACGAATCGAAGCAAGATCCCTCTCCGAGGATTGGATGATATCTTATGAAATATGAGCCCGTCTGCTGAAATTGAAATGTCGAATGTGGCTCAGCAAATCTCGTCGATAATTCAGGAGAACATATTGTTGACAACCATCTCCAAAAAGCTCAAACATACTTTACGAGATAACGTAACCCACATTTCCTCTTTGGGTTATAAATTCCAAGTCCACCAGATATAAACGGAAGTATAAACACTACTCAATATTCCTAGCAAATCAGTCTGGTACTTAGCATATGAGATAATAAGTGCTCGAATAGCCGCGAATGAAGGCAATCAAACCAAATCTATGAGGTTTTGCAAGTTCTGAATATATAAGTATGTTGGTGTTGAAAGGCCCTTTTCAATAGAATGTAGGGCGATAATGCGTTGATTGATGCCATCTCATGAAGCTGATTAAGTAACTTCTTCTAATCGTCGAAGGTTTCTTAAACTCGTGACTTCACGTATTCGCCGATCCCATAAAGCTTCCAAGGTATTTGGCACTATCTTTATATAAACTTACGGCATCGTCTGCAAATTGTTTTAGACTAATCTCTAGATTTACGTCGTGTGTCATAAGCGTGCATTTTGCAGGATTTACGAAGTGTCAATAATACGGGCCCAACTACTTGACACATTCCCAAACTTTTAAGAGGTCATCGAATTTTCCCACACATGATCCATCGTCTGCATAGCAGCAGTGGGTGGCTCAAGATGCAATCTTGCTCAATCTGTCAATTTGGGGCATTGATGCAGCAGCGTAAGCAGCCATGGCCAGCGGATCTGCTTGTCTGAATCCTTCGGCAGACAATAGCAAATATCATCGAATGAGAATTGATGGTTGTTCATACGTGTTATTTAATATCGGCGATAAAGTTAGACATATATATTTCATGTTTGTTTGAGTGATTTCTCTATTAACACGATTAAATGCCTTTCTTGTATCTAACAATCGTACACAATCGACGGCTGATTTTTCAAACTCAGTTCGGAATAAGGGACATCGATTTAGGTACCTCATCGTTGTCCCGCGCGTAGCTGCAAACTCCCACACACTGATGTTAGATCATCTTTGATGCGTGAAAGAAAGCACGACCAGTTATTCTCCTCACTACGTCACCGATTCCAATTAGTTTCACATCAGGCATATTATTTAATTGAATCAAATGTCTTACTGTATATACCTCAGAAGAAATGGCTCAATAGATTCAGTTAATATCTTAATTGCGAATTCACATAGCTTGTCGACTAGAAGCTAAGATATATTACCAAATGATGTGAGAAAATGTTTCCAACAATCATAGTTTATCCTAGAAGGACCCGCAGATCCGCGTGCTCGTTTTGCTGCTGTTATAACTTCCTCTGGCGTCAAATAATAAAATCATGAGGCATGATGTTCCACCCATCAATCCAACCTATACCTAAGCAACATGTTGTCAGAAGCCAACTTGTTAATAGGACGAAGCTCCCATAGCTTCTGAAGCAAGGTAATATCATTAAGAAGGTAGCATGAAGCAAGGTAATATCATTAATTTCCGTTCCCAATGACAATATTCCACCACCAGACCGTTGTTTTAATACTCGCGGTTTTGGTTATTTTTACAGATTTAATAAGGCTGACAGTCTTCTTTATATTTAATGTGTACTTATTTCCGTATTTTCAACTTCACTTACCCGACACTTTTGTAAAAATTGGTCTTCTACTAGTAACTCATTAAATTCCCCATCTCCAAAGTAGTATACTCCGTTTCAGGGTTTTCTTAGTTAAGTTAACTTTCCGTGTCGGATCTCTGCAAAAGAATTCGACATGGCACGGTGGCTCTTTTGAAAGAACCATGTCGATCTGTTTTTGTTTTGTAAGTTTTATATATCTATATATACTTTCGATTGTAATACATACTTGTTTTGCTTAGTGTATTATTATTTTGTTCTTTGAACTTACAGATAGGTAGATGTTATTTCCTGAAATGGTATAAAAATGCACAAAGTTTAACAGCTACTGAAACAATTCCTGGTGATGAACAAAGTTGTGTTCGAAAATTTGATTAATCCCTTTTTTGAATAGGCTGAAAATATAATTTGGATTGTCCATCTGTTTTTTATACAATTTTTAGGACAATGAGCATCTTCGATACGATACTCATTAGATTGTAAATAAGGAGAAGATACATTATTATTTATTAAACAATTTTGGTCCAATATTTCGTTGGCACGTGAGCACACCATTATCAAAGATAATTGAATTGTATAATTTTATATCTCAAAAATGCATTAATGTATTTATAAAGAGAGTGGGACCATTCCATTAACAGTAACACGTATGAAAATATAAATATGATAGTAAAAATAGTCATATGATAATAGTAACACATATAGTAACACAACAGTAGTATTGTTGTGTCAATTGATGCGCAGTTACCATAAGTTGTTCTGATACTTAAAACACAGGCTCTAAAGATGTTCTGACATACTTGTGCCGTCTGCCAGTCTTCCTCTGCATCCACCAGTGGGAGATATCTGGCACTGATAAGTCATTGTGATGACGAAACGGTATCTAATACTGATATCGTCGTTCTTTCGCGTATGTCTTAAAAGATTGCTAACTCAAAATGTCTATAGAATTTCTACAAAAATAAAAAAATTGAGATTTAAAACTATACAATTGAATAATCCTTAATAATGATGTGCCCACGTATTACCGAAATATTGGATCAAAATTGTTTAGTAAATAATAATATATCTTATTTACAATCAAATAACCATCGGAGACAATACATATAACATAATATCCAGTAAAAAGTTATGATAACTCTACGTGACTTATAAAATACAACAAGAATTACAAATTTGTGAATTACTAATTGTTTTTGTTTTGTTGGCTTTTATGTTTTTAATATTTATGTTTTTATATATTCTTTTTATATTTATTATTGTAATATATAATCGTTTCTGATCAGTGTAATTTTGTTTTTATTTTGTTCTTTGAACTAAGCGATGTGTAGCTCTTATTTACTGAAATAATAAAAAATGCAGAAAGTTTTACAGCTAATGATCAGATGATGGGCACAGTTGTGTTTGAAAATTTGAATAAACCTATTTCGATTTTGCTACAATAAAAATTTTGATTGCTCAGCTGTTTTTTTAATTACTTATGATAACATAAATCCTGTCTTTAAATCAAATGTTAAATGATCTTCATCTTCTAATTTCTCTAATTTTTTTATTAATTTCTCTTAGTGTAATTTGAAATTTTTCATTTTTATTGCTTTCAATGAAGATGAAAGCAATAAAATATTGTGCTTTTCCATCTTTATAACCACCAAAATATTGAATCAAAATTGTTTAATAAATAATAATGTATTTCCTTATTTACAATCTAATGACTATTGTATCGAACATGCTTATTGTCCTAAAAATTGTATAAAAAACAGATTGACAATCCAAATTTTATTTTTAGCAAAACCAAATATATGTATTCAAATTTTAATAATAAAGATTTTATTAATACAAAACAAATAATATATAAACGAGTTCAGTCAAACAGAAATCAGTTTATCTTATTATATTCAATCTGCAACAGTCTTCCGTTCCATTTCCGGCTTCAAATCCATAGGGATCTGAACCTCCCAACAAATCCAACACGCCGCCTTCCGATTGAACCACTCGGGGTCTTTCACCCCCCCCCCGAAGAGACCAATCAGCACGGACTATGTTGAGTAAACGCGAGACGAGGAGCTTAAGAAACCTTAGTTGTTGCTTTGGGGGACGTTCTCTCGAAAAGAATACTAATTCCGAGATAGCCCAGGTGCCCCAAAGGCGCACCTGGTTTATCCCTTTCTATCACAGATGCTGGGCCCGTTTTAGAGCCAACCTAGTTCTCTTCAGGATACGTTTAGTCTATCCAGGTCAGCTTTCGCCGACCAGTTTACCGAAACGGTAAACCCCAAGTATTTTATTCGGCTTGTGAAGGTGGGTAGTGGTTCGGAGGCAAAAATGGAGGAGAGCGCAGAGAGTGCTAATCTCTTTAGTTTTTTCTTGGTCGCAGGGGAGCCATGAAAGACGATCACCTGCGATTTAGCAGAGTTTAAAACAAGGTTGGACTTAGGCAAGTGGTCTTTTAATCTTAAAAGAAGCGACTGAAGACAATACATTACTATAATGTACATTATAGTAAAAATTATGATCACTATGCATATGCACTGGCTAACTAGTAAACGACAAACTGGATAATATAGGACACGCAGGTTATATGATTTGTATTTATAAAAGAGTAAGAAAAGTTGGTTTGAGTTTGTGCAGTTAATTAATTGAGTATTTCTGTATATTATAATATAATAGCTGATATAATAGTCTACAATAATAATTTGATCAAGGAATGTATCGAAAATCGGTTTGGATTATTATTTCGTAGTATTATTATTTCGGATTATTATTTTATATAAATGCGTTACAAATGAGATTGATTCTAATTCGTAAAATTGATAGCAACACTTATTTAAAAATTATTTTTATTAATAAAGTAATTATATTCTAGAGAAGAATTAAATAAATTTATATTTTTATTTATCATTTATAAAAATGATTTGTATTAATAATTATGATTTTTAATAATTATTAAAACTGGATCCAAGTAAAGAGAAACTTGTTTGTTGGTATTTCGCTAACTACCGTTAACATCTTTTGAAAATTACAATGTTTTTTAATGTACATGCCTTTATAAAAAATAAAATCGATTATTTATAAACATTATTTAAAAACATTATTTATTTGTTGCTATTATTATCATTGGATAATACATTATTTATTTGTTTGTTGATCGATTATCTATAAACATTATTTAAAAACATTATTTATCTGTAACATATTTACATTGGATAATACATATTTTAAAAAATTATTTTGAATTGTATTTGTCTGTAATTGACTCCATCATTAAGTCTCAATAAATAAGTTTAATCCTGATAAAATACTCTTTCTGTCTTGTAACTTCGATGATTTGCATATATCCTTCTAATAAATAACGAAAATTGTTTCTAATAAAATATATTTTAGATAAATAAAGTTGGATCAGTGATACAACTTAAAATTTGAATTACGTATTATTAATTATTCTCATGACATAATTATAAATGTTTGAATTACTTTCTGAGATTATTTAAAAATTGGTTATTATAACATAGATATGTATATCCTTAACTTAGATTGATTAATAGATAACTTAGATAGGTCTTAACTTAGATAGATAAATCATTAAGATTTATTCTAGCAAAGATAGTATATCCTTAACTGACTTTACTTTTATATAAAAAAAAGTAAAAAATTTTTTTTTACTTTGAAATAATATGTATAATTATGTATATGATGTAAATATAATCTTAACAAAACCTTTTCACAAATGGTATAACAGAAATAATACGTATAATAATGTATATGATGTAAATATAATCTTAACAAAACCTTTTCACAAATGGTATAACAGAAATAATATGTATAATTATGTATATGATGTAAATATAATCTTAACAAAACCTTTTCACAAATGGTATAACAGAAATAATATGTATAATAATGTATATGATGTAAATATAATCTTAACAAAACCTTTTCACAAATGGTATAACAGAAATAATACGTATAATAATGTATATGATGTAAATATAATCTTAACAAAACCTTTTCACAAATGGTATAACAGAAATAATACGTATAATAATGTATATGATGTAAATATAATCTTAACAAAACCTTTTCACAAATGGTATAACAGAAATAATATGTATAATAATGTATATGATGTAAATATAATCTTAACAAAACCTTTTCACAAATGGTATAACAGAAATAATACGTATAATAATGTATATGATGTAAATATAATCTTAACAAAACCTTTTCACAAATGGTATAACAGAAATAATACGTATAATATGTAAATGTCTATATTTGCCAATGCATTATATATAAAAGCATGTTATATTCGTGTCGTCTTAATTTTTATATTTTTATGTAAATAAAAATATAGCCTATATATTAAAACATATATCCTATATATAAAAACATACAAGGATAAGAATAGGACAATAACAGTGTCCTGCTAAGCAGCACAACTTTAAGCTTGTTATGCATGTTTAAATCAAGATAGGAGAAAGAGGCGATACTTGGGGCACACCCGTAATAGGGTAAACTGACGTGCATCAGGGTCGTCTTCATAATAGAATCGCTTGGTGTACAGCAGTATCTCCACCCTGTTAACAATTCTCGCAGGCAACCCGAGGGACCTTAGAGAAGAGATAACAAAAGGAATGGAGATGCGGTCAAATGCAGCAGAAAAATCAAGGAAAACAGCCACAGCAAGTTGATGACTATTATCTTGACAGAACTGATGCACTTCACCTACTGCTGAATGGACCAAGCGACCTTTGACGAACCCATGGAAACTTGGTGGGATTAAATTTCGCCTACTTAAATGATCGCGGATTCTACGCGCGAACGCTTTTTCGTAGATCAATACGAGGGAATTTGGAATCGATATGGGCCGCAGGTCTTTAGGACATGAGACAGGATTTTTCTTAGGTAGAAATATACGTCTACTAATGTTGATGCCGGCCACATCAGATGGGGCGCTAATAGCATTGTTACGGCCACTTTTCTTCTTCGATCGGCTGTATAAAGCTGACAGACAAGAGAAGAGAGTGAAGCGACGGATTTGAAGGTGCCCGGAAGAGGTCCCCAGGAGTTAAGAATTTCTGTGACAGATAGATCTCTACTCGTAAAGTCTCCCCTTGTTTGGTTGAGGTTATTGAGTGGCTCCATAATTATGTAGGGACAGTGACTCCTCCAAAACTTTATCAAGACCTATTTTTCCAATCCAACCCAATGCTATATCCCTCCAACAGACAAACTCATCCTTCTTGAATATCTTCCAAAATAAAGACTGGGCTGGATTAATGGAAGTAATGCTTGCTTTATCCTTACCCAGTTGGAAACTATATCTAGTGCTCCAATATTCTTTTGAGAGAACTAGTCTGGCAAAAGCAGAGAAATTGGGAAGACGGGGCATATACGCAAGGGTCTTGAGTTTTGTTGGAGTGGGACTGTAAATACGACCTTTATAGGTAGTCAACGCTTGCGAAGAGAGGTAGGAATTAAATTTGAATAGACTCTCAGTACCAATTTGGAGGAAGCGTTGGATAGCTGCCTGAATGAAAGCCACTCTGATCGGATCAAAGTAGAATCTCCTTCGAAGCAGCGTATCATCTTCTATCCGCCAACGAATCAAGTCATTAGAGGTGGTCGGATGTTTTCGCGACTGCTTCGTACAGTGAGGTATCAACAACCACCCCTCATGGATCAGTAATAAGTCGAGGAGTGAGTTCGTTGATGTGCAATGAAAGAAAGAAGAAAGTGGTTTGTAAATTAGATAACCGTTCCTGGCTCTGCGGAGTGCTGCATTTATCCAACGACCACTTCTGTCGTTGAAGTCACCAAGTACCATGTCATAGCCGCTATCAATAATCCTATCCAGGAGGTCACGGTTCTTTTGAATCTTACCGGGACGGATGTAGACATAGGCTAGACTTAGGTGTTTACCGTTCTTAAAGTGTGAAATAACTAAACAAGACAGCACTGGACAAGAATAGTTTAGCAGGAGTAGGATCTTAGGGACGATTTAACTAAGGTAAGAAGACCTTGAGACGAAGAAGAGTGAGGTGGGGTCATGTACGAAGTATAGTGGGAATAAATGTGCTTAGGGATAAATCGAGTAATGTCCTGGGGGAGACGGATAGACCGCATTTCCTGAAAGACTATGACATCTGCATTTCTACTGGATAGAAATCTAAGGGCAGAAGCGCCTCCCGAATTCCATTGAAGGATATTCAGTGAAAAAGGCTCGCGAATACTCTGCATTGCCTTAGATTAGCTGGGAGGAATTGCCTCGACCTAGACAGAGCTAGGGGCGGAAAGGTCGCCCTTTCCACCACAAGCCCCTACTAGGGAATACACTTGCCCACGGGCATTATCTTTATTTCCCATAAGTGCAACGGCAGCATTTTCGGCCTTAGATTTTAACATTTTCCCGATCTTCAAGGAGGAACTCTGTGTGAAGATGCTACTCTTTTCTTTGATTCCTTCAGGACCGGAGGGTCGGCGATTACTGGAGCAATGAAAAACAAGACAAGATGTTTCTGGATCAAGTTCTCCAATTGCTTGAAGATAGCTTGTCTTGTGGAGTCGACTAACCTGATGATGTTGTTGTCAGCCATTCTACCCGCAACTGCAGCAAAAGTCACGGGGTCATCTTTTTATAGAGGTGGGAGGAGCAGTTGCGGGAACAATACAGGTTGAAGTTCACACACTTCCTGGACCACGCCGGGTGGGCTCCTCAACAATATGAACACTTGGGCTGGGAGGAACACTTCCCGCCAACTTGCGGGCAATTCGTTAGGCCGCATATCCCACAAGATTTCTCCCTATCACATCCGGAGCCCCAGTGACCCTATTCGTAGCAAGTATTGCAGTGCGGGTAAGTTAGCTCGTCGGTACTTATGAGTTTAAACATTAGGTTATGTCCCAAAAATGTGTTACAGGCGGCTTTTGTTGTGATCTCAGCATTATCAATGGAAGAGGACGCAAAAGCTATCGGGAAAGGAAATCCGTTCTTCCCAGTCACGTACCAGAAGTTTGTTAGTCTAAATAGTCTCTTTAAAGACTCAATATCCTTCTCATCCAGGAGGGGAAGAAGATTCAAAATTTTGATGGAAGCTTGGATAGGTTTAAATTGTATTAAAGCAAGATCCATTAATTCGTCATGGAAAAAAGTTTCATACTCCTTCGCAAGGTCCCAGGAAACGAAGGAGATCTTGATTTCAGCTTCAAAGTAGCGTACTGAGTGGAATAGGACTATATTATTATATTTTTCAGTAAACTTCCGCAGTTAAATAGCTTATGGCGCTCTATTGGCGCTGATAGCTTAATAACCGCCAGATTTTTTAATTTGGGTATTGGAGGAAGTTCCCCAATTACCTCCTTTACAGTAGATGGTAACAAACCACTTACCTCATTTGATATTGTAGACGAAGTTACCTGCATTTTGTTTGAGTTTATACGATATTCTCCGATGAAAAAATATTGTTTAATTGAAATTCCATATTAAAAAGGGTTATATCGTGTGAAACAAACATCTGCATGAAATGTTATCGCGTAATGGTAAATTTGGCAGATTAGGATTTACTTTTATAAACATACGAATCGTATTTTCGTTGAATGCATCTTCCGAATTCTACAAAAGTTTTTTAATGAATTTTAAAAACGACTCTTTGCTACAAGGCAGCGTCTTTGCTTTTATATATTATTCAGAGAGGCGTCTTACGCATAAATGGTTTTCAATATGAGTTAGTAGTGCAAATAAAAAATTTACAGCCTAACTTTCTTTTATTGATTCAGTATTTTGTATAATTTTCTTTAATTAATGCGTTAGTTCGCAAAATATTTTATTTTTAAACGATTATTCGTTTTCAGTCGCTTTTAACTTCGACAAGTTTCTTTTAACTTTGTCAAAATAGGGAGATAAAAGGAAAATGTAACGCTCACATGCAAAAAATACATTTCCTATATTCTTAAATATTTTAAAACTTAAAATGTTTAACTAATTTAATATTTAAAAATTTCAAGTATTTCAAGATTTTCCTTTGAAATTATAAATTTACACCAACTTAAACAAGTTCGTTATAATGTATTCTTATTTGGCCTTTGGCGATTCACGACCAACAATTTATCAACCAATACGCAGCTATACGCAGTCAATGAATATCGAACTGTCTCTATCGAATGTTTTCATTTTCTACCGGTTGAGGAATACTTTGCTTCATTAAATTTAGACGTTGATTATATAAATCCTACTCGATCTACATAATCCAGGTTTTCCGATATTTAGGTTTTCGGTATATTCAATACAGTTGATGTAGGTAGCTAGATGTCGGTAGATTTGCACTTGTGAAATCATTTCTAATTTGAAATTAAATCAGCGTTGTTAGGGGAATGTTTTACCTTCAATTTAAAAGCCTACGAATTTTTGCAATTAATTCCTATTATCAAACTAATTATCGACAACCATCGACAACTATCGACGACATCCGCTTGCTACTACTAACGCGAACTACTTACAATTAACTACTTACAATTATTTAAAAATCGTAAACTATTGCAACCTACAGTTAATGGGAGCCAAGAAGAAAAATCTACCAAAAGCCAAGCGAGCAATCTCTGTTGATACCGATAAAACCGGCAAGCTCGAGAACATACAAGTGGAATGCTCCGCTAGCGGCTGTCAAATCTGAACATCAGTAAAGCATAATTGTGCTTTGGGTCAGGAAACTTGTGGCGGGCCACCGTTCTACTGCGGATTCTGTGCGGCGAAACAAATCAACTTGATAATAA
This sequence comes from Pomphorhynchus laevis, assembly GCA_012934845.2. NCBI lineage: Eukaryota > Metazoa > Acanthocephala > Palaeacanthocephala > Echinorhynchida > Pomphorhynchidae > Pomphorhynchus > Pomphorhynchus laevis. The sequence continues at coordinate 19,911 of WNNJ02003786.1, forward strand.
AACGATTAGAGCAATTGGAAATGACATCGCAGCATGATCGAATTTGTCAAATTTCTGACAAATCTACCTGAGACAGTGAAGGAGCCGCAAATTGTATCGCAGCAAGATGGATTCTGTCAAGTTTATGATAAATCTACCGAGACAGTGACGGAGCCGCAAATTGTTACAACTAATGTATATTCACTCCCCGACACCCCACGTCCCGTCCTTCCCGTCTCGTCCTCTCAATACCTTGCATCCATCAATCAAAATCACCTCCACCAACCTCCACTATCCTTCCACTCATAACCTTTCCTCACATCGCTTGCCACCCTCTTTATTATCATTATCCTCTGTCTCCCGTCGTCAAACCAAATCCCTCCAAATCATCAACTGACAGCTCTTCTATCGTGATCTCACCTACTCACGTCAGTCGTCCTCCTTTACGGAAGCGCTTTGCTTCTCGCGATCGTTGCGTCATTGTTACTAATATCACGCCTTCTAAATCCTTATCTCCACAAGCACGTCTGGACCACGATGTTTCCGCCTTCAGATCAATCCTCTCGTCTATTGTTCCTTCGGATAAACCATCCTTTTTCAAGGACATTTCTCCTGTCGCATTCATCCGTCTAAAGAAATCTTCTCAATCTAATCCTTCCCAGCCCCCTCTCCTAAAAATTGTTTTCAAGCATCGCTCTCACGCGTCTTCTGTCCTCTCTCAACGATTCAAACTAATGTCATCTTCAACCACTCGAATTTTCCCCGATCGCGCCCCTTCTGAAATCGCTCAAATCTCTTCAGCCCGCATCGAAAAACGCCGTCGCGAGGAAAACGGCGAAACATCACTCTCCATCCGAAACATAGACGGAAATTTTCAAGTTGTCCACACCCGTCCAAAAATTCGATGGCGCTCCATCTCTCCTATGTGTCTTCTCCACTAGACTCTTTCGCCACAGCACACGGTTTCCGCCTCGGTCTCCTCAACACTAGATCTATTCTCAATAAATCCGATCTTATCCTCAACGTATTCACCAAGCAATCCATCGATCTCTTCTGCCTCACCGAATCCTGTCACTCAGATTCCGACGACCTTTCCATTCGCCGTCTGCTCTCTGCCGGTTGCTCCCTAGTCGAATCCGCCCGCCCCCTCAGCTCATGCCCTTCTAAATCCTCTAATCATGGCGGCATCGTCGCATTCGCGCGTCACCCAGCGTCTCTTCGCAAAATCAATACCCCTTTCAGTCCTTGCTCTTTTGAATTGCTCACTTGTCGTTATTCTAACCCGATCACTCTAGATCTCGCCATTGTATACCGTCCTGGTTCATCAGCTCCCACAGCCTTATTTTTTACCGAACTCGCTGACCTCCTTTCTCATTGTTCTTTGTCCTCAATTCCTTCACTCGTTCTAGGCGACTTCAATATCCGCCTAGACCGCCCCTCTTCCACAGATTCCATCCGCTTCATCAACATTCTATCCAACTACAATTACAAACTAATCTCCACTGCCCCCACACATATACTTGGTGGGGCACTCGACATCATCGCTGTCCCCGATCATTTTGCTGCCCACACCTCACTGTCCATCTCTGATCCTGGTCTATCCGATCACTTTCTTATCACCCTTGATCTCACTCGCAACCACACCCTCCTCACACACCTACAATCCTACGTCGCCCTTGGAGAAATCTTGACCTCTCCCTTCTCCGCTCTGCCTTACTCAAATCGTCTCTATCATTACCCACAATAACATATTCATCTCCTCACGATCTCGCCTTTCTTTTCGACTCTGAACTCACATCCACTCTCGATATTCTCTTGCCCTTCAAGTCTCACCCACACCGTCGCTTGCACCGTGCCCCATGGTTTGACATCCAATGTCTACTCTCAAAGCGTCGACTCCGCCATGCTTTTCGAGTCTATCACCGCTCTCTCAGACGCGATTTCCGCTCGATCACTCCGCCTTTCCGTGATTCCTATCTTGCTCTTCGCCGGTCTCATCTCAACCTACTACGTACCAAATGCAACTCCTTCTGGCAGCATAAAATCATCACTTCATTCAACTCTAAGACTCTCTGGCATACTTTTAACTCAATCCTGGCTCGTTCCTCTACGCCGTGCAACATCAATGCTAATGATTATTCGTCATTTCTCCAGACTAAAGTATCCACGCTGCTCTCTCACACCCCGGTCTCCATCCTATCCCACTCTGCCCAGTCTACTCTCATCCTTCCGGAACTCTTTCATCTTATCCCTGTCTCACCTACAGAAATATCATCTGTCCTCATGTCCTTGCCCAACAAAACCTCACCCACCGATCCCCTGCCTACCCACATATTAAAATCTATATGCTCATCGATATCCCCATTTCTCACAACCGGGTTTAAGTCGTCCATCCGCAGTCGTATCTTCCCTTCACACTGAAAATCCGCAATCGTTCGTCCCCTCCTTAAGAAACAATCGCTCGACCCCTCCCTTACTTCTAGCTATCGCTCCATTTCATTACTCCCTACTCTTTCTAAGCACTAAAAAACGCCTCATCTTAATACAAATCCACGCTTATCTCTCCTCATCCAATCTGTACCCTCCTTTCCAATCCGCTTTCCGCTCTAATCACTCGACAGAAATCGCATGCATAAAAGTTTACAATGTCTTACTCATTTCTCGAGACAAGGCTCTATATAGTGTTCTCATTTCCCTCGACCTCTCCTCCGCATTTGACATTGTCAATCACTCCGTCCTCCTTTCTCGCCTTCGTTATGATTACGTCTTTTCTTCCTCCTCCGTAGCTTGGCTTGCCTCATATCTATCCGACCTTTCCTTTCGCGTCTGTACTAATTCATCATCCTCCCATCCCATCCCTATTTTTTGCGGGGTCCCACAAGGTTCATTTCTAGGTCCCCTGCTTTTCTCTCTTCTGCTTGGCGATCTATCTCCGTTTATCAAACCTTACTCCTTTAAGATCATGCAATACGTTGATGACATTCTAATCTATGCTCATGCATTCGCACATCGCATACACGATATCGGCATTTATGCCTCCAACTGTCTTTCTTCTATCTACAAACGTCTCTCCAATCTCCATCTCTTTCTAAACCCCGAAAAGTCCAAAATAATGTGTATCCTCCCCGTAAACCAAACATATCTCCTCCCACTGTATATTTTGCCTCATCAATCATCCCCATAGTCCACAATCTCACTTTCTTAGGATTCCATTTCGATGATCACCTTTCCCTTAAACCCTTCGTCCGTGACAAGGTCCGCTCATCTAACTTAATTCTCCGTGACATCCGCCGTATCCGCTCCCTTATCGACTTCCGTTCTTGTATGTATCTTCTTTCATCGCTTTTTTTTCCTAAAATCGATTACTGCCTTAGCCTTTTCGCCAATTCTCCAAAATCCATCATCCTACCCCTACAACGAATAATCAACACCGCCGTTCGAGTGCTCTTTCGTCTCCGTCGCTTCGACCACACATCCACATATCTTGCCCAACTCTCCTGGCCCACCATCCACATCCGCATCAAACTCCGCCTTCTTCTCGTTACTTTTCGTCTCATCGCTGTCGGCTCCCCATCGTTCATCAACCTTCCTTTCTTAGACGATACTCGCCCCACCTCGCTATCGCTTCGTTCCTGTCATACCCTCTTACTCCACGTTCCTAATTACTCCAACAACTACGGTCTCCGATCCTTCCTCGTCGCCGCCTCACTCGCCTGGAATCAACTTCCTCTCGACGTCCGCCGCGTTTCCTCCTTTATCACATTCAAACACCTCCTCCGTTCACACCTTCTCGACACCTGATTCACAGTCTTGTTTTGTTGTGGTCATGTAAGCGTGCGCTGGCACGCATTTGCCACGTTAAAATAAATCGTTTTTTTAAACTAGTTATTTATAATTTCTTCCTAATTTTAATTTTATTTATCTTTGCATCCATTGTTACCGTTGACATTTTGATAACCACTTTTTTATCCTGCACGCTGCTTTAATCCTATCTATAAGCCAACAACAATACGCTACATTAAATCAGTTAACTGAGTTACGTATTTTATATAATTATAAAATTGAAAAAAAAATGCTAAATCAAAATTTAATAATTAAATACTAAATTTTTAAATAATTATAAATAATAAATAATTGTTATAAGATTTTGTATAATTCATATCAAGATAAAATAAAAAATTGAAATTTAAAACAAAAATTAATTTTTATGAAAATTATCTAATAATTGTCAATAAAGCAGACGACTCGAGTGATCTTCTGCCAACATTAAAAGGAACGAAACGTAAAACGTAGGTATTGGATCAGTAACTGATGCGGTACAACATTACTGATATTTAGCGTACTAATAATAGATTATCTTAATAACTAAAAACATGCACCTAATAATATAAAACAGTTCTTACAATTGAAATCAATAAACAAAAACAGAATTTCTTAGTCTTCGACGATAGTCTTCTATATCGCAGAGGGATCGTCACCAACGCAACACTTTCCGATTAAATCAATCAGGGTCTGCCACACATCTGTGAGTCCAATCACAGGGCACGATGAGGATAGTATCGACGTGAGGAGCTTCATAAATCTTAATATTTGCTCTGGGGACGTCCTATTGAGAACACTAATCCCAAGATTACCCAGCAACACCAAAGGCACATCTGAGCACATCCACTTAATGACAGATGTCGGTCGCGTTTCAGGGCCCACCTGGTTCTCTTGAGGACACTCTTAAATCTATTCAACTTAGGTCCGGAAGCCCATTTAACCGTATGGGTAAACCCCCAGGTATCTTACTAGATGTGTAAAGACTGGTAGGGTTGATTGCTAAAATGGAGGAAAGAGAAGAGATTGCTAGTCTCTTTAGCTTTATATTAATGGCATAAGCGTCATGAAAGACAGCCACCTGCGATTTCGAGGAATTTAGAAGATTGGATGGGAATAACTTATCTTTTAATCTTAAAAAAATTGACTGATTTTAGAGACAACATATTTGCACCTGCGTCCAGAAAACAGGGATGTGGTATCATCAGTGTATACCAACAGATGTTAACCACGTTGAAATGGCTTTAACAGAACAATGGAGGCAGCATAAAATAAGATTGGTGAATGTGGGAACCCTTGAGGCACACCGAGTAATGATCGAGTAATGACCGATGTGGCACCGTCTTATATTTGTTATCACATATTGTTGTGGATACCGGTTGATTCCCTTCACCATAAAGTACACGACTAACATATCTAGGTACATTAGCCTGCAACGAAAACTATTAACATTAATCGCGAGTAGGCGTTGTGAGAAGCTTATATTTGAAATTTCATTGCATAATTTGCTATCACGTCGTAGAATACATTCTAAACTGCTAACCTCATGCTTGGAAATTAGAAAATTCGCTTAAATAATATATTCTAAATGAGGACGTACTAAATATTTATATAAGACGCCAAAACATGAAGGTGATAGGTGCGAAAGAACATTCTTAATAATGTAAAGTATATCAACTTAAAGTTAGGAAACAAACTATTAGTTAGGTTTTCAAATTGAAGGTAAAACCTTCCCCTGTCAACGTCTATTTAATTTGAAATCTGAAATGATTTCAATTAAATTTGCAAAATGTAAGACGAAGTAAATCTAATTGTCAATAAATCAGACGAGTCGAGTGATCGTCAGCCAACATTAAAAGGACCGAAACGAGAAACATAGGCATTTGATAAGTAGTAGCTGATGAGGTCCACTAATACTAAAATGTAGCGTACTGTTTTTGGCTTCTAGATCTGATTAAAGCAGCTTGCAGAATAAAAATAGTCGTCAAAATTTTAATACTTATCATCATTAAATTATTTTTAATTATTTCTAGAAGCCTTTTAAAAATCCATAAATCTGTTTTGATGGACGATTATTTGAGTAGAAGTATAGGCCACTTATACCAAATGCGTTAATTATCACTATCCACCTACTTATGCCAATGTTTAATCGTCTCGACAGACAGAACAACTACACAAAACCAATGTAGCGGCTTTTGGGTTTTCTCTGTGGTCGTTGTTCCAGCTGATCCGATACTGTACCGTTTGAACGAGTAAATATGCGCCTGCGATAAGGGCTTTGAATATCGATAGGGTCAGTTTTAAGATCACGTTTAGATTTCTGCTTCTTTAGACTTCCTTGTGTTTTTGCTTGTTTTACTTTGAATGGTCGGATCACAGTCAGAATGTTGATTGTTTAAATTTCCTTCTGTTTTCGCATGTATTGTTGACAGGGTCATCATAACAATCATTGGGTTTACAACTCGAGATTAAATAAGCAATTGACAAGGGTTGTTGGTTGGACTAAGAGTGTCCAACCAACAGCCATGTTGGCATTTTATTTCAATTGGTTCCGACGAATAATTGTCGATATTGAATGTTATTGATTCTGTATTTGAGGCAGTGTCATCAAGTCTTGACTATTTAGGATGTAGAGACAAATATCGTGTAGAACTAAAGCTTTCTTTTCCATAGTTTGGATTTGAATATAGAAGTTTCACTTCCTCGATCGGGCAGTCGTATTTAGACTGCCCGATCGTATTAATAAAATAGGACCTGGTTCTATCAACCATTTGGGCAAGCCTATTCCATAAAAGATTAGAAATTAAATGAAAACATATGATTGTGAGGAGTGTAATTTGTCGATGTACATAGTAATGATCGGATTGCTTTAACGCAATCAGATAGCACACTTGGCCACTCACTGATTTTTTTTATTAAGACCTTGTAGACGCAGTGTGGTGGTTTTCCAAAGTAAACCGTTTAGTCACTCGACTTGTCCGTTTCCACACGGAAACGGACAAGAGGTTTGAAAAATCGCGGCTTCAGATTTATTTTACATCCACTTTATATAAGTCTGGCATCATACAATGTGTACGGTAAATTATGTGGTTTTATGAAATGTCACATTCATGTTATGCCTAGATGGCACAGTGGATTGTGGATTTCGACCAGGCCCCTCAAGTAAGCAGCACAGCTCTCAGCAGTCGAGTTACAACCCACATCACAAAAAAGCGTTTCAGCCGCATAATTATCAGTTCCTGGACAATAAATAATTTTAAATAGCTGATACAAATCCATTATTGATAAATAATTATTGGAGCTGGATCAAAGGAAAAAGGAAATTATGTTTGATATTTTGCTAACTAATATTAGCATCTTTAGAAAATTACCTGGAGATACTAATTTTAAAAATATGAAATATTAAAAATAATTTCTTCTTTCCTTTGATCCAGATCCAATAATTATTTATCAATAATGGATCATTATCAACTATTTAAAAGTAATTTTCTAAAGATGCTAATAGTAATTAGCGAAATATCAAAAATAATTTCTTATTTCCTTTGATCCAGCTCCAATAATTATTTAACAATAAACAATATTGTAATTGAATTGTGACAATTCTAATCTTCAGTGTAATACTTTGTCGTTCTTGATTTTTTCATGCTTAGCTTCTGAACATGAATGTTACTGATTGTTGATCTGTGATGATCTTAAATGACTGGATTAATAAATAATGTCTTTAGTAAGGAATCAATAAGATTATGGCTAAGGCTTATTTTTCGGTCGAGGAAAACTGTTGAGAATTCCTATCGGGTGATCGGGAAAAGAAAGCGACGAGATTTTCTTTCTATGACAAACTAGCACCGATCTACTTATCACTGACGTCCGTCTTTACTGTGAATGGAAACGAAAAGTCGATAGTGATGAGTGTAGCTTAAATAAAGCATCCGCATTTGCTTGCGAAAATTGGCAGGCAATTGAGAATGGTGCCTTTTATACAACGATTTCGAGTTACCGCGTAATGCCCTATTTCTCAATCCAAGGATTTTAGCGGAGAAGCCATAAAGTTTGTCTACAATCGCCTAAAGGCAGGACAAGTCTAGTAAGACAAATCTGTCACGAATCGAGCTTATCCCTAGCGCACGCAGTCGCATGCGGTGGGACGTTCCAGCCACAAAGCATATCCTTGAACCACTCTTCAGTAACAACTCATAGTCGAGCAATTATCGCTTAGTGGAAGGAAAGCATGCAGGGATGCAGTACTCCAGATGAGGGCGGACTAGTGAAGATAATAAGATACCAAGCATTAGAGGTGACAGTCTGAGAAATGTATTTTTGATGTAATACAATGTCCTAGTTGCTTTTATCCTTTCGTGCTCACTATTCAATCGTGTCTTAAGAGAGCGATGAATTATTACACCTAAGTCTTTATTGTGTTCAACTTCATTTAATAACGCACTACCAATGTGATAATGCAACGACGAAGTCTTTCACGAGCTGTTATAAAATTGATTAAACAAGAACGGCCCGGCATAAATCCGTGTTGTGAGTCGGAGAGAATACTGTTTTTCTTAAGATAAAGTCGAATATGCTTCGATACTAGTTTTTCGAGAATTTTAGAAAATACGTAAGTACAACTAATAGGTGAAAGTCTGATGAACAAACAGGTGGGTGCTTCTTGGGTATCGGAACTACAATAACACGCTTCCAAATATCAGGAATCCAGCAATGTTTGAAGCTGTGTTGAAAACAGAAGTTAGATGCTGACAGAGAGAACAAGCTAAAGCACGAACCAGAAAATTAGCAATGTCATCAGGGCCCGGTAGGCCAAATTGCCTCAGCGCCAATACTTCACTGTAAATAACATCTACTTCAATCACTATCGCGCAGTCGCGGATATGAACAAGAATCGCCTGCCAGACGAACTAATTAAAGTCCAAAGTATAGTTACATGGAACTGCTAAGATCTTTGCTAAATGATTAGCAATCTGAGGTTCCCCTGTCAGAACTCCATCCGACGAGTGAATGAAGTTAATTTCCGTTTGAACTTTTCGTGAACTACGAACGTAGGACCAGAATCTCTTCGGATTATGATAAATACACATTGCAATGCTGTTCTCGAATGATTGTCTTTTTTAAAATTTTAGCATGTTACAGAGATTCCGAGAAGCAGTGTACTCAATACGAATAGACAGATCTGTTCTAGTCCTATGCCATACTGTGTTTCGAATTTTCAGGGTTGAACGGACCTGATAGTCCAACCAAAGAGGGTGTGATATACCTAATTTAGGGCGCTTCAATGGAGAGAAACCGTTGGACGTATACAATAAGCAAGCCGACAAGTGTTCATAACTTTCTGAAACAGAAAAATTATACGTGTTGATTTCGGTAAAAAATGCTATTTGAAGTTGCTTAATGTCAACTTTAGCCCAATTTATTTTCATGATCTGAGTGAAATGTGAAGGCAGATAGTCGTAGCAAGGTACATACCATGACAGTAAACAGTGATCACTGTTGCCTACTGGTGGATGATAGCGGATATTGGAAATATCACCAATAACTTTTGTAAAAACTAAGTCAAGAATATACAGGGATCTAATGTACGTAGGATGACAAACATAATGGACCAACATCAAGTCGAAGAGAAGGAAACTACCGAGTTTCTTTTCAAGTCGAAAGCATGACAGCAAACTCTGACCTTCCCAATTAATGTTGGGGAAGTTAAAGTCACCGACCAGTAAAAATCGAGCAGAGAAGCATAGACGACATAGATATGGCCTCACTAAGTTCAAATCCAAGAAGGCTGAACGGGAACGATACAATATACAGACATAAATTTTAACCCTACCACGAACAATGCAGAACGAAAGTCCTTCAGATGAAGAGTCAATGGAATCCGAAAAAGTAAGTATGTCAGGCACGCCGATGCTACAGTGAATGTACGCGGCTACACCACCTCCTCATCTACCAGATTGACGATCCGAACGTAGCAAATAGTAGTTGGGAATTTGAACAACGTCGTCGGATATATTGGGATGCCACCAAGATTCACAAATGCAGAAGACATCATACTCATTTTTCAAGACAACATATTTTTTCTCAGTATATTGCGCCAAAAGACTGCGGATATTTGAGTAACCAAAATGTATGTTGCTATCATAGGAAATATGAGAGATAGAATGAATATTACTAAAGTTAGCAAGATCATCTGGGCAACAATCTATGTCCGTAGCAAAGGTTGCCACCGCACTGTCGGTCGCCACCGTACAACTCGAAAATTTCTTACACATAGATTAGATTCGCCATTGCTGTCTTTTATGCAATTCTATAAAGGCATCCTTTCTCCTTACCCGATTCTCAGGGGATAAATCTTGGAATATATGGAAAGAAGATCCGAGTAGCCGAGACATATGATGAAGCAGAAAGTCGACATGTTCCCTGGAACTAAGAACAACTTAAACAACCTAGGTTTCTCAGGCATTATTTTACCCATACGAACAACTTTCTTAACAACAAGACTTTGAGCAACTGAGAGGTTTTCACTGTCAATTATTTTGGAAACAAATTGTACGGAGAATCTTAACGTTATCATCTAGCCTAACCTGAGCATTACCGCTACCCGATTCTTTTACTCCAGATACAATGATATTATATCTCTTATCTAGGATGGATTTTTTTCTATTTAATTTGTTGCCTGAGGAAGACATTGCTTGAGAGTTGTCGATACTTCCCAATGTGGAATCATTGGTGGTACAGTTTATTGGCATGGAGGTCAATTGGCTATTGACGTTAGAATTGTGTTGATGTCTGATGTGATATGAGCTTCCTTTATGAGCTTCTTCACGCTCTCATTATGTGGAACCAAACTGTGATTATTGGAAAGAGAGTTCTCAGTAACATTATTGTTCGAGTGAGTATTAACAGAATGTATTCGTTCACTTACTATCTGACGAACATTGTAAGATTATGAGTGTCCTCTCTTCCAGATACGAACAGGAATGATTTCTGTAACTGACGATGTAGTATTGCCCATTACATGTGGGCATCGATGTGCATGTGATCCAATATCTGCGTTCGAATCATTGACGATCTCGACTGATTTTGACAGAGTCTGTACCTCCTCACTGTGAACATTTTTGGACACTGTTGTCATGGCAAGATGATGATTTCGTATTGTATTTACAAGTACTTGTAGTTCATCTACCTCCCTGCGTATGATGTCAATGACGCCTGTAGCACATATTCCACATAAGAAACGTTCATTTAAGGCGTTTATGACACCAACCGGCACTGATAAAATCGACCAGTTCAAGCAGCCATCCTTGTCGCTACCAACTTGTACCTCCGAATAGACAATTGACTAGTAAATTCAACACCTATAATCTTTGGGTCGGGATTGTCTATTCGAAGCCCGCTCTGCGTTGAAACATCGTGATTTATTTTTGCGCGACACGTTTATTTCTGTAATAATGGAATGGTTTCGTCGATGTGCATTCGGTTAACCCGATCTACCAGAAACAACCCAATTTAAAATGGTTTCAAACATAATGTTTTTAAGGGACCCAATAGCGGGTAACCTTGTAAATGTAATTATACCCATTTTCATATTTAAAAGTTGGCGTCGCAAGAACAAGTATGTTGTTGCTTTGATAAATGCGATATTAAGCAGTCCAATAGCATTATTGTATGACGTGGCTTCTCAGAATAGGTCGTAAACTTCAACGGATACGTGGTTTGTGAGAATATTGAATTTGTTAACGTCAGATGTGGATTCCAGCAATTCAATGAACGTGCGAAATCTAAAACGCTAATGTCGCCATGTGCGTTTTAGCGTTAACATTGTCAAGATTGAGATACAAAATGTTAGGCTTCAGGAGCATATCCATCAATCATTTGAATATATTGTACAAGTGCAGAAGTTTTATTCAAGTAAATCAGCAGTAAGAAGTAGGTTAGGTAAGAAAACATGTCATTGTCATGTAAGTGTATTACGATAACAACTTTATTTCTTTTTTACTAATTTTAAACATTTTGACATATCCGACCTCTAGTACAGCCTAGATCAGAAAGCATATCCCAGCACTCTTATTTGTCTCTTCCGATTTACCGGAAGAGTAACGAATAATTTAGTTTATTGTCCTGGTTTGCGAAATCTGTAGTAAATGAAATTACTTTTCATTGTGTTAAAGACAAACCCAACTTAGACAAACTCCAGTAATCTTATTCACAACAGAGTTCACTTCGTTTTCGATTCATTTATCATACAAGTGTTTCTATCATCTCGTGTTCCTATCCAATCATGTAGAAGATTGACGACAGATTGGAACCTCGGAAAATGCCATTGGATAGCTTATATAAAGGACCGTTGTTGTCTTCTAGATAGAAGTTTCTACTCTCCAAAGTTTCCCATTACGAAAACCTTGCTTGGCCCTGACTGCTTTAAAGTTCCCTACCACTACGAAACTCATAAATGTGATCACCCAGCAATATATCTTGAAACAACTTTTCAGAGATAATAAGCTAAAAGATTTTTATGTAAATATAAGAAGTTCTTCTAAAAATATCATTTGTTCAATAAATCAAAGATTAATTAACGATTATGTAGACAGTTATTGTAATTCAAAATACTATAATCGTACAATAAATGTTAATAATAACAATATAAAATATACATTAACCATAAACTTCTTATTCATTTTAACCAAGGTTAAGTTGTGTAATAGACAGTTATTGGATATAAAATACTATAATCGGACAATAAATGTTAATAATAACAATAAAATATATAATGACACTAAAATCCATTAATAAATGTATAGATAACATAAATATAGCCGGACTTTTAAATAATTCTAAAAGTAAAGAAATAATAGGGGCAGAGTTAAGTAAATATATTCCTAAAATAGGGTATAAACTGCTACCACCATGAGGACGAGAAATTTGTAATTATAATAAAGAATTGAATTCAATATGTAACGATAATATTAGAAACATGATGGAAACAGAATGCAATTGTAAAAGTCTTAGTTTTGATAAAATAAATGAACATATATGTACCCATAATCTAGAATTAATTGAAAATTGTGAATTAAGGAAAATGCTATCAAAAGGGTATAAATAATAACAATAAAAATAAAATTTACAATTCGTTTTATAATGACATAAACTTACTTTGATGAGTTGATTAATAGTGAAAGCTTGAATTTATCTAAGAGAAACATTTGGAAAACTTATTTATCAGATAAAATTAGAGAGAAAATGAAAATAACAAACAATTATAAAAGGAAAGATCAAATTAATAAAGATATGTATAAAGAACTTACTAAATTAAAGGATAACTATATAATAACAACTATTGATAAAGCTAGTAATAACTTTGTCTTTATATGCAAAAAGCTTTATTATGATATACTAATGAAAGAGGTTAATTCTAATGATTTAAATGTAAATCCAACATATGAACGTAGTGAGTTAAGTTTAGAGGCAATTATTACAAGTCACTGTACTATAATGGATAAAAAGGGTATAAAGGTTGAATCAGATAATAAAACTATACCTATATTATATTGGAATCCAAAATTACATAAAAATCTAATAAAACCTAGGTTCATATGTAGTGCGTTTAAATGTACATTAAAACCACTTTCTGTCTATATGAATAAAATACTTAAAGTAATAAAAGCACACTTCAAAAAATATTGTAAAGTAATCGAAATTAATACTGGTATAAAACACTATTTCAGTATTAATTCTACAAAATAATTTTTAGAACAAACAAAAGGAATAAATTTTATAATATAAATACGCACAATTTTAGTACGCTTTATACAAATCCAGATTTAGTAGATATTAAAGAAGCGTTAGTAAAATTTATTAATCTTATATTTGGAAGAGATATACACATATATGTTATAATAACTATAACTCATATCTAACAAAAATCAAACCATCAAAGTAAATATAAATATATGGATAAAATTGAATTATTAGAATCCTTAAATATTTAAATAAATCAAAATTATTTAAAGGTAGGGATATCTATATTTAGACAATTAAAAATTGTTCCAATGGGTGGTAATAGTAGCCCAATTATAGCTGACTTGTTTTCAAGCTTTATAGAATATGAATTTGTTCATAACTATTTAAAAAGTAAATCTAAATTATATATAAAGTATATAAAGTAAATCAAATTATATATTAATTTATATATAAATTACAATATATCTAAATTATTTAAAGATATAGAATATATGTTTCGACACATTGATGATATTTGTATTTAACTCTAATAATTTTTATTCAATAAGTGAACCAATTTATTCAAGTAGCTTATTCTTAATAAAACCAATATTAATGATAAAAAAAGTATATATATAGATATGAACATTAAATTAACATCAATTAAAACTACTAGTAATTTATATAATAAAGACGGCGTATTTAAATTTACAAAAAACATATTTTTGCATGAGCATTCATGCATACCATATAATATAAAATATAATACATTAAATAATGAAATTTTAAGAATTGCAACAATTCCTAACGATATTGGCTTTCTTCAAAATCATTTAAATCATTTAATAGATGCATATTTTAAACTAGGTTACTATAAAAATACCATCACACAGAAAATAGTAAAATATACAAATCAACACAATAATATTAAAAATAAATTTAAAATCATTAGCGGAAAATTTTTATGGATGAATATTAAATAATATACTTTGTATTAGAATAAGATACTATATAATCGAATTTTATCAGAAAAAATACGTCCTTAACACGAATTTGGCCCCGATGCTATGTTATGGAGAGGAATTATAGGCCGAAACATGATAGCATAGCAGTTCCTCCTGATGACCTCAAATCTTATTCTGATACGACATCTGTTATTTATTAGTCAATTCATAAAAATGATTATTATATTAAATTTCAATTTTTTATTTTACCTTGATCTAAATTATAAAAAATCTTATAACAATTATTTATTTTATTATTTAATTAATAAATTTTGATTTAGCATTATTATGTTTTGTTTATTTTATAATTATATTAAATACGTAGACTCAGTTAGCTAATTTAATTTTTCATAGAATATTACCATATTATTGGATATAGTGATTGGTCTCGTGTCCTTAGCCGTTGGCACCAATTCGGCCTTTGTAAGAAATATCACTCTTCCGAGTGCAGTATCTGGCCAGACTGCAAGCGTTGAACCTACCAGTTTAGCGGTGATTTGCCCTCAGAGTTCCCACTTTCTGTTGGTCATTATTATGGATAGTAAGTTTAAATCTCGTTTGAAACTGCATGCCCTCCGAGCATATCATCTCATTTGATAAATGCATTTTCATTTTGATTACAATCCCAAAATTTTTTAAAGCGATCCACTCGGAAGTTACTGATCTCTGAGACCTTAAAGCGGTCTTCCTTATGGTTGACCACCATTCTTTTGAGGAGGGCTTGTAGGATTGGAGTTTCCTTACATCACACTTCAACGAATCTTTATCGATTTGATCTTGGAGTCCCCACATGAGAAACTTTCTCTTATCAGCCTGATAAGGATGATGTACTAATCCACAAATTAGCTTTTCAAATACAAAGCTTTATAATTGTATTTTGACAATGGCGGTAGTTTTGTTAGCAGCTGTTTATTTGCTGAGTTAAATAATTTAATATTAAAATTGTATAAAAATTATTTCTTAAAAAACACAATAAATTTCAAACTAAAATCATCAAAATTAGTCATTTTAGCAAAAGTTGCCTCCAGCGAGATTATAGCCTCCACAATTTGGGTAAGCAAGGATATTAGTCTATCTCCTCCAAAATCATTCAGGTCCCCTTCAATGCAGTGTAAACACTTTAAGCGAAAACTTCTTGACAATATTCTTATTCTCCTAAGTCCGCAAGCCACATGATATTCTTTAGAAGCTTGCTGAATAAATCGGACGGTTGGAAACGAATAATTTCAAGAGTTGATATCAGCCCACTTCGCTGGATCTCTTTGAAATCAAGCAAGCGTTAAAACGCTTGCTAGTTAAAACGTCGCGAGGACAACGGCGAAGCATCTCTCTCCATCCGAAACATCGACGGAAATTTTCAAGTTGTCCACACCCGTTCCAAAATTCGATGGCGCTCCATCTCCCCTATGTGTCTTCTCCGCTAGACCCTTTCACCACCACACACGGTTTCCGCCTTGGCCTCCTCAACACTATATCTATTTTCCATAAATCTAATATTATCCTCAACCTATTCACCAAGCAATCAGTCGATCTCTTCTGTCTCAACAAATCCTGGAACTCAGATTCTGACGACCTCTCCATTCACCGTATGCTCTCCGCCTGTTGCTCACTAGTCGAATCCGCACGCCCCATCAGCTCATCCCCTTCTAAATTCTCTAATCATGGCGGCATTGTCGCAATCGCCCGTCACCCCGTGTCTCTTCACAAAATCACTCCCCTTTCAGTCCTTGCTCTTTTGAATTGCTCACTTGTCGTTCTTCTAGCCCAATCACTCTGGATCTCGCCATTGTATACTGTCCTGGTTTATCAGATCATACCGCTTTATTTTTTACTGAACTCGCTGACCTCCTTTCCAATGGGTCTTTGTTCACCATCCTTTCACTCGTTCTAGGCGACTTAAACATTCGCCTAGACCGTCACTCTTCCACATATTCTATCCGGTTCATCAACATTCTATCCAAGTACAATTACAAACTCATATCCACTGCTCTCACACATATCCTTTGTGGGGCACTCGACATTATCGCCGTCCCTGATCATTTTGCTGCATACACTTCACTGTATATCTCTGATTCTGGTCTATCCGATCACTTTCTCGTCACCCTTGATCTCACTCACAACCATACCCCTCCTCACACACCTACAATCCTACGTCGCCCTTGGAGAAATCTTGACCTCTCCCTTCTCCGCGCTGCCTTACTCAAATCGACTCTATCCTATCCCACAATAACATATTCATCTCATCACGATCTCGCATTTCTTTTCGGCTCTGAACTCACATCCATTCTCGATATTCTCTTGCCTTTCAAGCCTCACCCACACCGTCGCTTGCATCGTGCCCCATGGTTTGACATCCAATGCCAACTCTCAAAGCGTCGACTCCGCAATGCTTTTCGAGATTATCACTTTCTTCACAGACGTGATATCCGCTCGCTCACTTCGTTTCTCCATGATTCCTATCTTGCTCTTCGCCAGCTTCATCCTTACCCACTACGTACCAAATGCAACTCCTGGCAGAATAAAATCCACACTCCATTAAATTCTAAGTCTCTCTGGCATACTTTTAACTTAATCCTTTCTCACTCCTCTTCGTCTTGCAACATCAATCCCTATGATTATTCGTCATTTCTTCAGACCAAGGTATACACGTTGCTCTCTCACAACCCCGTATCCATTCCATCTCATTGCTACTCGCCTCGCATCATCCTCCCGGAACTCTTTCATCTTCTCCCTGTCTCACCTGGAGAAGTCTTACCTGTCATCATGTCATTTCCCAACAAAACCTCACCTGTCGATTCCCTGCCCACACACATACTTAAATCTGTATGCTCATCGATATCCCTTTTTCTAACAACCTTGTTAAACTCGTCCATTCGCAGTCGTATCTTTCCTTCACACTGGAAATCCGTCATCGTTCGTCCCATTCTTAAGAAACAATCGCTTGACCCCTCCCTTCTTTCTAGCTATCGCCCGATTTTACTCCTCCCTACTCTTTCCAAGCTCTTAGAGCGCCTTATCTTAATACAGATCAACGTTTATCTCTCTTCATCCAATCTGTACCCTCCTTTCCAATCCGCTTTCTGCTCTAATCACTTCATAGAAATCGCATGCATGAAAGTTTACAACGACCTACTTATTTCTCGTGACAAGGCTCTATATTGTGTTCTCACTCCCTCGATCTCTTCTCCGCCTTTGACATCGTCGACCATTCCATCCTCCTTTCTCGCCTTCCTTATGATTACGGATTTTCTTCCTCATCCGTAGCATGGTATGCCTCATATCCATCCGACCGTTCTTTTCGAGCCTATTCAAATTCATCATCTCCTCCCATTTCTATTTTATGCGGAGTTCCACAAGGTTCAGTCCTAGGACCTCTGCTTGCCTCTGTTCTACTTGGCGATCTCTCTCCGTTTATCAAGCCTTACTCCATTAACGTCATGTGATACGCCTATGACATCCTCATATATGCTCATACACCCTCCCATCGCATACACGATATCGCAATTTCTGCATCCAACTGCCTTTCTTCTATCTATAAACATCTCTCCCATCTTCGTCTCGTTCTAAACCCAGACAAGTCCAAAATATTGTGGATTCTCTCCCCCGTGAGAGAGAATCCTAAGAAAGTGAATCCTCACTTTCATAGGATTCAATTTCCATGATCACCTTTCCCTCAAATTATTCGTCCGTGATAAGGTCCTCTCGTCTAACTTAATTCTCCGTAACATCCGCCGTATCCGCCCACTTATTGACTTCCGTCCCTGTATGTTTCTTCTTTAATCGCTTCGTTTCGATTGTTCAGCAACCTTAGTAAGCTTATGAAGGAGGGAACGATAGCACACGTGCAGTCATGTGAAGCCATTGCTTAAGAAAACGATACCAGATGTAAGGCTGGTCAACGGTGGAGGTGCCTGCGCAAAGTGAATTCGTTTCAGGGGTTTACTGAGGATTAAGTACTGTCGAAGTTGTGTAGCTACTGGGCTACACTGATGAGACCACCTTGTAGTGATGAGTAGACTAAGGTCAAAACGCTTCATTGGAGGCTAGGCGTCTGTGGTAAGCGCATTCCGGGTTAAGCTTTCCGACGAAGGTCGTAAAAAAGCATGCAGTTTTAAACTTTCCTGATTAGGCTAATTAAAAAAGTTGTATTTAAAGTCTTTCTTATTAACATAACGTCACCATTAGTTTTCAATTTTTTATAATTATTAATACACGTCTTTATCATTTAATTTTTAAGCTTTTTAATTTAATTATCTTTCAATACTAATCGATTTTGAAGGTTTTTATTTTCTGCTGCTACTCTCGCCATTTTCTTTTCTATTCCGTTCCGTCTGTCGATTAAAATCCTCATTTCTGGGGAATGTTGATCAACAAACTGCTTTTAGCTGCTTGAATATAGAACTGTGATCCTTCACATGTTCTTTTATTCTCTCCGTCACATAATTTAAATAATCTTTAAAATGATTGCATACGTGAGAATACGCCCTATGTGAATACTTGCAATTTGCACTGGGGATTTCTGATATTCTTTCCAAATCTGTGATCATGATTGCCCCCACAGTGCGCATAACGAGGATCACTATTCAAACACATGTTTAAATGTGATCACAACACTGACAACGGTAGCACTCTGGATACAATTTCATGCTATCCTCGTCAAATATTATCATTTCTGACAGTTTTAACATAACTTTTAAATATTTAATTTAATATACAGCTTTTAAAACTGATTTTCCTAAATAATCTTTCAGAATGTAAGCTCAAATATCCCGTCCCGAGAGTTGTTATATTTTACGGTACTTATTATCTTCTGAAAGACAATTTTGAATTCTTTATTTGTCCACTTAATTTTCAGCGAAAAAACATTCTGCCTTATTTGCAGGACACCTTTGCACTATAAATTCATTACAAATCTCTTTAATAAATGTATTAGTAGGGACCTTTAATTGTGGTTTTTTAATATCTGATAGCATAGCAGTTCCTCCTGATGACCTCTAATTCTTATTCTGATACAACGATTGTTATTTATCAGTCAATTCATAAAAATGACGTTTATTTTGAATTTCAATTTTTTATCTTAACTTGATTTAAATTATAAAAAATCTAAAAACAATTATTAATTTTATTATTTAATTATTAAATTTTGATTTAGCATTATTATGTTTTGTTTATTTTATAATTATATTAAATACGTAGACTCAGTTAGCTGATTTAATCGTGTTTCACTAGACATGTTTTTTATATTATATATAAAAAACAAATGCAAAAATATAAATAACATATTGATAACATTTGATTACATATTGATAATAACACAAGAGATAACTACGCATCAACACGAAAAACAACGAAAAAACAGCACACTTACCCTATTATCGCCTGAAGCTGACCAATTAGGCTATGTTAAGATATAATCAGCTCTTCGTAAATTCTTAGCAACAGTTGAAAAAGATTTCTTAAGGCGGCAGATACTGCATGCAAAAATACCCTGAGCACAAAATTGCCTAAAAGGAACTGAAACAAAAGCATCAAGTGTGTCATTTATACAAATATTCAACAAGCATTTGGGCCAACTTGTTCAAGGGTAGCGAATTTTGTAAAGGTGAGAGGGAGCTGAGCAAATTTTCTGTGGAGTAATTCGAAAATAGATGTGATCTTTATAGACATATCGAGAGTATTCTATAAAGTTATCATTAATCTACTAGTAAACAAATTGCCTAATATCGGATTGCTAGAAAAAGTCCAGTCATTCCTAAAAAATTGCTTATTTGCAGTAGCAAAGTCAATATCTATCTGACAGGTAGATCTGACTATATGGGCATATCTGACAATATCTAGTGACGACAGATTTCCACGAGATTTGGTCATTAGCCCGACTCTTATTAACATCCATGTAAAAGATGGTGCTAAAAGCTCAACGTTTTGAATGTGTTACCAACGCAGGTGACCTAAATTATAAATTAAATGACTTAAATTACCTCGCAACACCGCCTCATGTCTTGATCATATAACTCAAATGCTTTTACACGAACTGACTCCTATAATATACGTCCCCTTAGCATCTATTTTCAGAAGCTTATTGTATACATGATATGGACTAGAGATATCATACACCCAATGTTTAAGAAAGGCGACAAATCTCACTTATTCAACTACCGTCTCTCCAGTTTCACATCTCTAGCCTGTAAAGTATTTGAAAAACTTATTCTTCGTCAGCTTAACGTTATCGTTGACGCTAATAATTGTCCCAGTTCCAGTCAACACGGATTTAGGCTAACTTGTTCAACAATTGCGAATTTTGTAAAGGCGAGACAGCTGGGTAGAATCCTTGTGGAGTGGTTAGAAAATAGATGTGATCTTTATAGACATATCAAGAGTATTCTATAAAGTTATCATTAATCTACTTGTAAACAAATTGTGATATTGGATTACAAAGCGCATTATGGCGCTGTGTCCAGTCATTCCTAAACAACTGCTTGTTTGCAGTAGCAGAGTCAATATCTATCTGATAAATCAATGACGACAGGTGTTCCACGAGGTTTGGTTATTAGCCCGACTCTAACATCCACGTAAAAGATATCGTTAAAAGCTTAACGTCTGAATGTGTTACCTAC
Organism: Pomphorhynchus laevis; assembly: GCA_012934845.2. Taxonomy (NCBI): domain Eukaryota; kingdom Metazoa; phylum Acanthocephala; class Palaeacanthocephala; order Echinorhynchida; family Pomphorhynchidae; genus Pomphorhynchus; species Pomphorhynchus laevis. The sequence continues at coordinate 41,047 of WNNJ02003786.1, forward strand.
GCATATGACCTAAAGATTGGGATATGAATTATTGTTGACTCCGATGTTAGAGCTCTACAAATAATATGGACTTCATAGATAAATGATATGTGTATAATGAGCTCCTGGTAAATGTCGCTAAATGTAGTCACATGCGGATCGGATTCCTATATTTCCCAATTCTTATCACATTGAAAAAATAATGATTAATACCACAGATAAAATCGATGGTTTAGGAGTATTAACGTGTAATACGTTCAATATGATCGCTCATGTAAATAAAATTTCTTCTAATTGTCTTCGCATCATGGCCTCATTAAGCGATATTTTGAATCCGTGGATGTCGTTACTTCAGAATAATATGCAGGGCACATCGAATCTAACATGTTCTAAAGATCTTCCGAGCATATACACGTCTGATCAAGGAAATCGTGCCTTACAGATCGATTCTCCAGTGGACTACTCATCTTGTCTTTCTCTGTCAAAGGTCTCCAATTTGATCAAATGATAGAGATCCTAGATGTGCCGGCAGCGCCGAGTTTAATAAGAGCTTATATTGTGATGGCGTGGAAAGCCATCTCGTCATCCACTCAATTTTAGCGTTAATCAATTAACGCCCAAACATCGTAAAAAAGTATATCGAGATAATCAAGATAAATATCGAACAATAAATAGTTTGGACAGGATCCCAATACCTGCAATCTGATAAATGAGCATTCTCGAATTCCGACGTGCTTTAATAGTGTTTCGCTCATCCAATTACATTAACATGACCTGATAGTTGACCTTTGATTGGTCATGTTGATAGTTGACCTTCAAAGGTCATGACCATGACCTTTGATTCCGCTGAAGATTTGACATCAATGTCCTATATCTGCCCATCTATCTTTCCACTATATTCTCAGCCAGCTTCCATCACTTCCAATGTCGTTATTACATCGCCCTCGCTGAGTATTTATCGTACTAATATATCATCTTCCAATCATGTAATCATATCTTCATCACATGACCATACCTCTCATTGTACCCACTGCACTCGTCTACGCAATTTTATCGCTCTCCTATTTATGTTCCTACTGTTCGAGTACTTGGCGCACTCCCAACTAATCCCATAACTCCTCAATTTCCACGTAAGATATTTTCTTCTCGTGATATGTGTATTATCATCTATAATGTTGAGCGCTCTGAATCTTCTCACCAAGCCCGTTTTGATGCCGATGTTTCCGATTTCCTCTCGATCCTTGCCACAATTCTTCGCTCCGATAATCTGTCTCCATTCAGTAATGCATCTCCACTTTCCGTGCATCGTCTTACTAAATCAGTTTCTGCACTCGATTCTTATTGTCCCCCACTTTTAAAGAATGTTTCTAGAAACCGCACCCAAGCCTCCACTATTTTATCTCAACGGTTAAAACCCGTGTCATTCATTCATCTGCTTGTCAAATTTTTTCTGATAGCTCACCCTCTGAAATTGCTTACTTCTTCACTGCTCGTCTTGAAAAGCTCGATTTTACTCTCTTGGGTTTCGCTATCCTTGAATCTCCTCTTGTCGCATCCTGCAAACTTTTTGACAGCTGATAGTCGATCCACAATTTTCACCAATGAGCTCTCGTACATCCTCGCTTCTATTTTACTACGCCAATCCAGAATTCCTAAACGCTACTTTGTGCCCCCTGGTTCGACTCTGATTGTAAAATTTCTAGGCGCATTCTACATCGTTCTTTTAAAGTCTTTCTTAGTTTTTTAAAACGTGATCACACTTCTATCTCTAATCATCGTGCTCGTTACTTAAATTTTCGACGCTCCCACCACTCATTGCTACGTGATAAATATAAACTTTTTTTGACAAAACAAGATCGCATCATCGTCTGATCAAAAGTATACTTGGGGAACCTCTTATTCTCTTTTGCTCGCACTTCTAATCTCCACTCCATCGATCCCACGAGTTCTCATTTTCTTAATCAAAAATCATTACGATAATCTCCTCTATCCATGTAAATCATTAATCTTTGTCTTGATCATCATTAATATTTCTTCCTGAGCTATTCCATCTTCTTCCTGTTTCTTCTAGCGAAGTCTCTAAGGTTCTCCTCTCTATGCTTAATACATTTTTGCTTGCCGACCCTATCCCTAAGTATTTTCCTAAATCTAGTCATTCCATCAGATCCCTGTTCATTAACACCCTTTTCAATTGTTATATTTATAGCTGCATATTTTCAGAGAACTGAAAATTAGCCATCGTACGTCATCTAATTAAACCGTCCCTCGATCCTTTAATTACATCTTCATACCGCCCGATTTTTCCTCTTCCGACCTTATCTAAACTCTTTGAGCGTCTTGTGTTACATTAAGTCAATCTACAAAACTTCCCATATGGATATATTTAAACTTCTGCACTATTCTCAACATGGATTTCGCACTGATCGATCATGCCTCGGTAATTTAATTATGGCTCGTGAAAATTGGGCAGATGTAGTAGCGGATGGGTGTGGGGTCGATGTAATTTTTATCGATTTTAGCCGGGCGTTTGACCGAGTACCACATGATCCTCTGCTAGTAGTTTTATCATTAACTCCTTTCATTCGAGGTAACACTTTCTCTTCTTTTTGCAAGGCCGCCATCGTTCGTCATCTACCTAAGAAATCGTCACTTGATCTTAATATTCCTAGAATTTCTCAACGCATCACTTTGAGTTTACTGTCTATTATTTTTTGTTTCCTTACATCCGACTCACCAGCATATCTTAAACTTCTTTTCTACAACTCAGTTAACATTTATTCTCTCACTTTACCATCCAGTCATACAAATCTTTAGCTATTCACATGTATTACACTAATTATCGCTTTAAAGCATACTATATTTCATCCCCGAAAATGTTCGATTTTTCTTTATTTTACATTCGTCCCCCTGACGTATATAGTCAATGAAAACTCAAATCCATTGTCGGCAATATCAACGATATACCTGACATATTGTATGATTTACACTTTTCTTGCCAACCTAACATCAAGTTTACAAACACCATTATTCACCACCACCATTCTTCACATATACTCATCAGTTTAACTCTTCACATCAACTTTCCACAAACATACCTCATTTGCATGCACTCTTCACACCAACTAATTTACTGTACAATCTCCATAATATTCTTTCAACATCCACATTTCCCACCTACATTCCAACTTTACAAAACTTTAACTCTTTAATCTGACCGAACACATCCATTTATTAACTACACAAATCCACTATTCACTCACCTTTTCATCCATCAACTACATCATTAACCTCAACCTTAAATATTCTCTCCTACTGTTTCACGTCCACTATACCTCCTTCTGCAGACATCTACTACCTCGAGCATTTATCTATACCTCTGATCTGCATCCCACACTTATCCACTTATCGATTAAATATCAACTCCGCCAATGCAGTCACCAAACAGATTAACCTGCCTTTCGAAGCTTACAAATTAATACAGGACTTAATTTGCTTACATCGCTAACCTCAACCTTAAATATTCTCTCCTACTGTTTCACGTCAACTCTACCTCTTTATCCAGACATCTACTACCCCGAGCATTTCTCTACACCTCTGATCTGCATCCCACATTTATCCACTTTTCGATTGAATATCAACGCCGCCAATGCAGTCACCAAACAGATTAATCTGCCTTTCGAAGCTTACAAATCCAGTATTAAATTTTATTTTCTTTTGGTTGACCTGTAAGTGGCCCCTCCACTTTCGCAATCAAAAATAAATTCTTTATTATTCCTTTGCATTTTTCAAGTGTATTTTTTCGAATTCATAATTTCCATCGCCAACTGATATTGTCAACTGAATTTCTCTTTTATCTGCCTTTATATTCTAGTAAAACTTTATTTATGTACATTTTTTAGCATCCATTTTTTAACAGGACCTTCAAGTGATCATTTGATCGCATTGACCAATTTATGTTGTACATTGTCACTTACTTTCGGATTGCCACTGTTCACACCGGTTACCACTTTTCTTCTTTTAATATTGAAGCGTCCACCGTTTACATAAAAAATTCACAAACGAACCATATTAAGTTAATAAATTTTATAGTATACACACATTTCGAATGGGTTTTACCATCCAAAAAGGAATCATAAACAGATTTTAAATTAATCAAAATGGTTTGGTGAAATGTACACATTAGCTGGATATGGCCAAGCTTGTTTAAAACGCCGTGATTTATAGACAAACTTTTTTGTGCCAACAACTTGAGATTTTTAGGGAGACATTTGCATATGACTAAGCGATTATCTTGTGAACCGTAAATGTGAAGTGGGAGTGTTTGGTTGGACTTTAGTATAGGAACCACGCAATTAGCTATTCATATTGCTGTGATAGTAAGGGTATATTAGACTACGTTCAACCCTGCAGGTTTTTCCCGCTAATGAGGGTTGTTCGCAAAATACAATTTTTAATTGTTTTAAAAAAATCAATTTTATTTCGTAATCCGATTTTTCATAATCATTTTACATATTTGCTGAATACATTTTACTACTAATAACCTTCATGCCGGATCATTAATAGTGTTCACAGATTTAAAGTTCTTGAAAAATATTTTTTTCAGTTGATAATGATCCATTATTGATAAATAATTATTGGAGTTGGACCAAAGAAAAGAGAAAATTATTTTTAATATTTCACTAACTTCTGTAAGCATTTTTAGAAAATTACCAAGGAATTTTTCTGAAGATACTAACAGAAGTTAGTGAAATATCAAAAATAATTTCCTCTTTTCTTTGGTCCAACTCCAATAATTATTTATTTTTAATTAAATTTAAAATCCAATATTTAAAATCCAATAGTTCGGAAGATTTTTTGAAATTGCTTATTTTCCCTTCGTCACAAATAATCAGCAAGGTTTGGTGGTGCAATTTATTCTCTTTCCTGAGAATTCTGGAGAAACGTCTCATGAGCCGCCAGCACGACTTGATGAACTGCGTGTGCACCTAGAGTAAGCTTGAATAAATGTACATAGTAAAAACTGTTTATATTACCTGTTTCAGAATCTACAAAATTTTGTGAGTGATTCACCTTGTAATGAGTGAATCCTGATTCACTGATCTTGTTGTGGCACATATCTTACTGGTCCCCATATCTTACTCATCAAGATCTTACTGATCTTAGTTACTGATATTACTGTGGGATCCAATCTTTGCCCAACTTTATTGTGCTTTAGTGAGTCCACATCTTGAGTACTGTGTGCAGGCAACCTTTTCAACATCCGTAGATGAGTTGAAAAACTTGGAAAGTGTACTCAGGCGTGCTTCTCGGTTGTGTTGTCAATGGAAACTTACTTTTAGATTAAGATGCTTAAAAGTATTTTCAGTGAGGTATCGTTCTCTTTTTCACCAATTTCGCTATCAAGAACAAAGTTTGATGTTGGATATATGACCAAGTTGACTTGTCACCAATTTTAATTTTTGATTTATTTTTTTGTTGTCTTGTGCGATCGGCTATAGCTCTTAAGGCTAAGTCTTGCATATTGCATTGGTCCCTTGTATGTTGGTCGTGGTGATCTCAAACAGATCACTAAGATAGGTCATTTACGATCTTCACTATCATAAATGTCAATTAAAAACGAAACAAGTATTTTACTAGCAATTTGCCGTGTACTACTAGAACGACAAGTTTTAGGGTAATAAATTGCAGTCACAATTTTTAATTTAATTTATCAATTTTTAATTTCTCTATTTTTACATAAAATGTAAAAGCGAAAAGATAAAAAATAAGTTAAATTATTATTTTTATTAGTTATTCAATAATTAATATTATTGATATTAAATATTATGAATATTATTTATATTCCAAAATTAATCTGATTGCAGAAGAATTTGAAAAGAAGTATATATAATGTATACCGACAAAGTTTTGGTATTTGATAAAATAATCTTGATAAAATGCAGATACGATTTATCTAATCTACAAAATGTTGTATTTTTAATGTAAAGTTATTAAAGAGTAATAATTTATTACATTCGAAAAATGCTCTCTGATAACTTACCCGCCGGTATATTTGAGTTATATATAACGGGATCTATAGAAAAGGCTGATATCAACGCGAGATCCATATATTTACATTATTCATTTTGCTTAGGTGATAATTGGTGTGTATGTGCTGGTGCCGACGAGGGCATTACTCAGATGTCATTTATTCAATCGTACTCTCAAGAATTTGTATTCAACACTCCACTGGAAATATGTCTTCGTAGTGTGAATCCATACGGTTGGCCTAAACTGGTCATATGTGCTTTTGGATCGAATCGGATTGGACGTGGAGAATCTGTTCAAGGATATGGGGTTTGCACTATCCCAGTTCAAAATGGAACTCATGAAGTCATTGTGCCTTTGGTTATTCCACGAAAATCGATAGATAAATCAAAAGAGAGCCCATTTACACGTTTCCTACATTGCTGCTTACCGAGATATATTAAACAGTCTAATGCGGAATTTCGAGACGTGAGAGTGCTAATCGATCAGATCGAAGACAGATCGTGTATCTGTGTAAGCTCATGTGGAAGTGTAACGTGTAGGTTTAATATTGTTTCGAAAGGCCTCCAAGGTCAAGAATCAGGATACTGTCTTAAATGAAGTATTTTTACAGTTCGCAATTTCCTGCATGTGTTTTTTAGATGTCTAATAAATCAAATCTTGGTCGTTTTGAAAAAGGCATATTTGTTACAGAACATCATGAAGACGTGTGTTTGTTTTTTTTGTTATTTTATATGAAAGCTAATGTGTTTAAAGGTTTTGCACTATATATACAGAGCAATCGGTTCGAAATCCCTACCTTATTCTGGCAATACTCTTGTACATTTCGATGCTCATCCTGATTTGTCTTGTCCGGATGGCCTACAATTTAATGACATTCACGATACTGAAAAGGTGTTCAGGTAGACTATTTCCGTAGTTACGTAAATATTACCGAAATTCAACTCATTTTGTTAATGCATCATGTTGCATTAAATTGTAATTTCGTATTCGTCATATGGTGTATCATAATTGATTTCATAAAAATTTTATCTTTGAAATTCACAATATATTTACAGTTAATATCAATACTAAATAAATATCTGTGAATGACAATCGTTATTGTAAAAATGTTATTTCGATTTAAAATCGAAATTACATATTGCGATACTAATTAAATATAATACAAACTTGTCTCAAAATCGTCGCTAATTGAATTATTTGAATACATCATTTGAATATTTTTTACATCATTTGAATTATTTGATTTTAGGCGTTGTAGTTTTATAACTATTGCCGATATACTAATACACCCCATATAATGGGGGTGTATTAGAATACACCCCCATTATATGGGGGTGTATATAAATATTGTATAATGCAATATATAAATAATATTGGAAAAGAAACTATAAAAATGCAAAAACAGCTCTAAAAAATGCACAAATAAATATATAATACTTGAAAGAAGCTCTATAAAATACTAAAAAGGCTCTATAAATATGCGAAAATGTCTCTATAAATATGAAAAAAGAGCTCTATAATAAAAATACAAAACACACTTTAAAAATGCACAAGTTCTCTATAGAAAGGCGAGCTCGGATTTAGCTTGATCGTCCATACATGTTGTAGCCATAGAGAACATAGGATTGTGGGACAGGATCCAAGCTCGGTTCGATGGTTACATCTCTGCGTACGTCTGACAAATCATCAGATAGAATATTTCTAATAGTGTCATGTCAGATTAACGTTGTCCCTCCAGTACATTGTGATAAAGAATAAGACAGTAGATCCTGAGCAACATGCACAAGCACGCATGATCTGTTTTGATAGTATCCATACAGAACGCACACCGCTTCTCGGAACAGTTTTGAATGCTCCGTTCATTAAGACGCACCTTCAGACATTCTGATGCTACCTTCTCTCATTCATAATTCATCAGCTTTAAAACTACCAGATCCATTGTGGTCTTTATCATTTCAATCCTACTCAATCTTATTGTTATATAATTATAATATGCTTAGTGCATGAAGACGCACCTTCAGACATTTGATGATATATATCTTCTCTCATTCATAATTCATCAGCTTTAAAACTACCGGATCCATTGTGGTATTTATCATTTCAATTCTACTCAATCTTATTGTTAATTATATATTATTATAATAATATTTAATATCTTTTTATAATATGGCTGTTCCCATATTTATAAAAAGGATGTCTATTTATATTTATAAATAAAGATGTTCTAGTATATTAATATTGGCAAATATTAAATGAATTTAGATTGATTGTCTTCAAGCAAAGAGGAGAAATGTTATTGCTTTTCTTCCGCAGCATTTTTTTTAATTCCGGATGTTTATGTCATAATAATTCCAATAAATTTTGCATTCAAACATAATATTACTAACTGATGGCAAACAAGTTATAGTAACCATGACACAAACAATCGCTTGCTTTTCAAATTAAGGAAATATCGAAGACAACAATTTTTGCTCAACAACTTTTAATAGCAGTGATTAGTTAAACTACCAGAAACATTTAAAGCTTACGAAGCGGCGGCTTTACTATTTGTTTAATTTTTATTATTTATTTTTCTTTAAAGTATTTAAAGTTCAATTGAAGTTTTATTATTAGATTCAACTAAAGTTTTTATTATTCAATTTTGGTTTTCATTCCCAATTAAAGTTTTGTATGTAGAAGAATTTCCAGTCATAATAAAAGATTTAAAGGGTGGAATTCGATTTTTATTTCAAAAACGTAAAAACGTTTGGACAAAACAATGTTTGGTAATGTACCTGACGATGACTGGAGTATCCGTCGAAATGTTGTAACGTTTTTGAATTAAAAATCGAATTTCATTCCTTTGAATTCACTTAAAATTTTCATTGTTAAATTCAATTATGGCTAATGGCTTTTGGAATCAATTATTATCGTGATGATTATTATGATGATAATCAGCTTTTGTATCAAAATATTTCTCACTTACAAAATTTTACTAATAAGTGCTTCTACACTAAAAATAAGTAGAATTTAATCTGAAAAATTTGATTACACAATTTTTATTAAAACTTATTGTACACTTTAAAAGCTTTAAGAAATAGTTGAATTAGCTAAACATATTGGTCAGCCGAATTCTATATATATTCCAAATGCATACTTTTAAAGTTTATTAAAATATTTTGCTTTTATGATTGTAGCGCAGTTACTGCTGAATCTTGGATTATGCCTTGTATATGCACTGGCCACTTTGATAAAATGTTTTGGTTTAAACCTCCATGGTCACCGCAGTTTATTGATGGAATTTATGAATTTTATATTGGAAGATGTCCCGACACAGGATTAATAAAGTAACTCAATGATTAAAGAAGTTCTCAGTCATTTCAGTTTATTGTTTTTAAGAGTATCATGCAAGCAAAACTATTTCGTCTGTGATGGTCAATTCTGCCCAGAAAAAAAGCTTCTTGATAAAGTTCCATTTAAAATGATAGTTTTAACAGTAGGCATATCTGAGAATTTCAATTTCCTGATGTCGCTGGTTCGGTGCCGTCCTCTTGACGATTCGGTTCTTACTTATACTCCTATTCTTAAGATAACTTACTATTTTTAGGGATTCCCCGGTTCACAAGATATACGAAGAAAGCTTAAACCATCGGAGTCAGAACGTTCTAAAGATTTAAGCAGCTTCGTTACATTGATAGGAACGAGTGAATGGGTATTAGATTTTGATCTAGACTTTTTTGCCTCACAAGATCCTGTTAAAATCGCTCTCAATGCGGAAGAAAACTTTGCGGTATATTTGTTTAAGTTGAGTTTTACTTATTTGTAGCTAAAAATAATAATTAAATGCGATTAAGTACTTATTTAATTTGACCAAAATTCTTACTAATAACTACTTTTGTTTGTTTGTTCCGTTAATAGTAGATTTTTTATTTCAACGAATAATTGAAAATCGCATTTCCCGCATATTTCATATTGACGTGGAGGGCAGGAAGAATTTATAGAAAACAAGTAACCTAGTGTTGCTGTTTCGACATATTATAATGTGTCTCATCAGTTACGAGTACCTCCCACTGCTAAATGTAAATGAGGACCTATATATAATATCACAAGGTGACTTCACAGCAGAAAACAGCTACAGTATCATTCCTTCATTACTTCCAACTACATACACCTTGACTCACATCATGTCAGGTTTTAGCCTGACTAATTGGTATTGATTCGTACGCCTCTGCAGTGCAATGGAACATACTTACTGCATCATTGCTGGAGTACGGGTGTACTATTGCACGTTAGTAGCGGACGAAACAATACCAATTTGTCAGGTTAAAATCTGTCATGTTGTGAGTCAAGGTGAGCGGAGTTTAAGTAATGAAGGAATCATGCCGTGGCTGGTTTCTGCTATGTAATCATCTTATGTGATCTATCAAAATTGATAATTTATATGATATATCATGAGATTATATCTAAAATAGATAAGATTATGTCTTTATATTAGATCATGAGTATTAGATCAGTATATTAGATCATACAAATTGATATTGTTTCGTCTGCTACTTCCATGCAATGGTACATATATATACATATGATATATACATACAATGATGTAAATATAAATAATTTTTAATTTCTCCTTTAAATCCTTTCTTCTTCCTCTCCAGCGTTTTGTAAATTCCGCCTTGCTTATCGTTTTGCCCCTCTGTCGTTTCGATCACATTTCCTCTTGCCTCTCTAAACTCAACCCGCTAACTATATAAAACCGTATTCTATTTCGTATCATTTATATCACTTGTCGACTCTTTTTCAAACTCGCCTTCTTATCTGCATCTTCCTGCACTTATTGAATCGCGCCTAACCTCCAAAAATTTTAGTTTATGTTACTCTCTTCCCCATTTTCCGTAGTTTTCTTTAAACCATGGCCAGCCTTATTTTTATTGCCGCTCCTATTCTCTAGAATAAACTGCCTTCCACAGTCCGCTCAACTGCCTCCTATCCATCCTTTAAACAGAGTCTCCGCTATTTTTGATCCCCTAATAATTGATTCAATTATTCTAACTGTTTAAAACTCTCCCACAAACCAATCTACTGATATTTCAGATTTTTTTGTGTTTTAATTTTTTTATTTTTTTGTTATTTTTCATTTTTTATTTACTGTAAAAACTTTTAATTTGCAAATTAGTGGACTTGTAAGTGTATGTATATCCACAATGTATGTATATCATCTTTAGCCACTTTATTTAAGATGCATATTCTAAGTTTTAGATTGCATCGAAACACGTTTTTATAGGCTAAAGTTAACCTTTAAAAGCCTAAGGATTTAGACCTTTAGAGTTATTTAAGGTTTTGTAATGTCTAAGAAAGAGTTCTTTCAATTTACTTAGATTTTATGGTTATCTAATTTTACCAATATGAATATTAATAAGTTATTTGATTTAAAATTAAGGCTAGTGTTAATTAATACGCCCTATCCAAAACACATCAACATCAGCCTATTCTAAAATAGTGTTGATTATACTTTCGAACGAAAGTATTGCACGAATGTATTGATTATACTTTCGTTTTTTGTGTTTTAATTTGTTCTGCCACTGCTGTTTTGGTGAAACTGGTTTAATTGTTAAATATGTTTCCCCGATGCGGAAGAGGTTTTTTGTAATGAAAAATGTTTTTCCTCTTATTACTTATTTAATAATATAATGAATTGTCATCCATTATAAAACATTATTGATAAAACATATCCATTATAATTGATTGGTTTTCGAGAATTTTACCAGTTTAATTTTTTAATTTTATTGCTAGTCTTATCACTCGTATGTAACACTCCTAATCTAACAGCAAAGTTCATAAGAACTTGTTTTATAAAATGCCGGTTTTATCATCATGATAGTAAAGGATTTATTATTTCCTAAGGTGTTTTTCGAATTTACTGCAGAAGATCTAATCTTAAAATATTAATATGAACTTTTATGTTGTATTTAGAAACGTACATTTTGCTAATTAAAAAAATACAATTCTATTTTATTGGGGTTTAGCTATATCGTAAGGTTTATTGTAATTGTCCAGCGAGTTCTACGGATTCTAAGCTTGAAGATCATATGAAGCGGAAAGCACAGGAATTTTTAGATATGCAACATGTTTACGAGCGGTATTTCGACAAAAGGGCGGGCAAAGACGATAAGCAGAAAGAAAAAGAAAAATTGCTTTCAGAGATTGATGATCAGTAAGACTTTTAAAATTTAATTTTGAATATTTGTAACTATTTGGTAAGTAATCAACTCAATACTTTATTTACAGAAAAATCAATGGCTCGAAATCCACTCTGGATCACAGCATAATTATCATTATATTGAAATATCGCTATTTTAATATTGTAATAGACTAATAACAACTTTTAGTTACTATTGTTTAACCTTTAAAAGATGTTGAACAATAACAACCAAAAGGTATAAGCAAAAGATATTACCAAAAGGTACAATCAAAAGATACAAATAAGAGGTACAACCAAAGGGTACAGCCAAAAGATACAACCAAAAGGTGCAAAGAAAAGGTACTGTCAAAAAATTCATTATTTAGTTGTATCTTTGGTTAATATTAAATTTAATTTTGATATTGAAAAATACATTTTTTATTAAAAATTGATTCCGTGGGAGGTAATCTTAATTAATAGGTAATATGAGCATCAACTTACCCATTTTATGCTAAGGATACCATCCTATTAAAAATTTGCCCTTTTCCCATCTGCACATGCTGGATATTTTTGTAACACATCGAAATCACTATTAATTACAGGGTAATTGCACTCTTGTTTCTATGCTATTGATATAAAAAGATAAATATTGTAATTGATATGTCGTTTATACTAACAATATAAATCATTATAATCAGAATGTACAATCTGATTGGGAATTACTGAACACTCTATGTCATGTATGGATTAGTCTATATATTAAATTAAATAATACTTTCATATTTAAAATATTTATTTTTAAATTTTTTAAGAATAAAGTGAGTACAAGCATTATATTCTAAAATTTGTCGCCAAATGTAGATAGTTCCTGCTTTCATCTTCAGCAATTTCAAATGGGTTTCAAATGGAAATAAGTTTATTATATATTCACAAAAGCATTACATACTTGCGAAAGTGATGTAATATAATATAATATCTAATACAAACAAAATATGATATGAAATTTTGAAGGTATTACTGTTCTTGAATTTAAATGAATAAATTTGTTGCTATTATGAAATACTTTTGCAATTTCCTAAATGATGATAGCAGATCTATCTAAATACTGTGACACTTTTGAAATAAAACCTTTTTACCCACTTTTTTCAGTTCAGTGATTTTTAAAAATAATATATCTGTGCAATAACCTCTCTTACAAAGCCGAGTATTTTGAATCAGATCAGATAATTGAGTCTATTATAAATAAAAATAAAGATAGATAATAAATAATTAAGATTTTTTTCAAGTTAAAATATAGAATATAAACGTCATTTTTATGAATTGACTAATAAATAATAGACGATATATCAGAATAATGATTTGAGGTAATCACGAAGAACTGCTATGTTATCAAGTTTCTGATTCTATTTATCATTTTATTAGATTTTTAAGTGGGTTAATAAATTGGATTAATAAAGTGGATTAATACGGTAGATTAATAAAATTTTAAGATTATTAAAATTGAAATTTAAAATCAAAGTCAATTTTTATGAATTGAATAATAAATAACATACAATGTATAAGAATAAGAATTAGAAGTCATCAGGAGGTACTGCTATGTTATCATGGTTCGACCCTTATTCCTCGAAACAACATAAAAGCGGGACCAAATTCGTGCTAATGACGTTTTTCCTCTGATGAAATTTGATTATCTGGTGCACTTATTTTTATGGCATGTACCTTATGGACCACACTTTCCCGACAAAGTTACCGTCATCTGCGTACCATCTCTCGGTAACACGAAAAACCTGTTTACGTAAGTTTTCAATTAAGGAAAATATGCCATTGAGAAGCCGGTCATCGTTAGGGGATCTTCTTATGTGCAGCCCTCGTGTAAATATATACTATCACCGCCAAGGGTGAGCTGAATAGGTGAATTATTGTTTCATTTTGTAATAATAACTACTCAATACGCTACTAAGAGAAATAAGTTTAAATATAATTTTGAAATTTAATACTTTAAACCCAAATGTATTTTCTTTATTATTAATAGCAAAGAAAATATAATCTAATAGAATTAAGATTAATTGACCTAATAGCAAAGTTTAGGTCACTGACTCTACGTATACCAAATTATTTATAACTAAAATAATTATAAATAATAATTAATAAATTAATTAATAATAAATTAAAATAATTAATTATATATAATATATAATATATATATTAAATATATATTAAATATATATTTAATATATATCATTAATATATATTAAATATATTAATGATAAATAATAAATTATAAAAATTAATAAAATAAATTAATAATTTATTTAATAGTAGTCAATTTATTTAATAAATTATTAAATTATAAATAATTTTATTAAACGTCAAATTGTTTAGATTTGCTGCGTTAATTAAAACGATTGATGAACTAGATATAGACTGGCATTTAATTCATGATCATGGTGTCAGTATGGGTAATAGCCGACTACCTCATCACCAGTCGAGTGACGAGCAAATTAATTATCTTCTGTCTGGAACTGAACGCATCCTGGCTTCTATTAAATGCCCACCTTCAATTGTAACAATTGCCAGGTAAGATTTATTCATACACATCATTGTTTATTGTCTCTCTCAATTGTCACATTTAATGATCAGTCAAGTGGCTAAAAGATAAAATGTCGATCTGCGCATTTGTGAACGAGATAAATAAACTAACTGTGATATTTTGTTTACAAATTTAAATTCGAATAAGGAAAAGTATTTATTTTTCAGTTAATATGATGCAAATCATTCCACTTATCGATTAGGATATTTTCAATTATTATGCAGTAATCATAGCGTTCTAATTGTAATTAATTAAATAATCAATTGACGCTATATATTAAACTTCAAATTTATTCAAGCTACTAATTTATTAATCATTAAATTAATAATCTTATACATTTTTACGGTTTATCTGTGTAATTAAGCAAAGTTTTTCAATTTTAATTACTTATTTCTAATCATTTTAGAAATAATATTTAAATTTTAAGAAATCTTATTTCTTTTTAGAGTTATATATTTAAATATATTGAATTTCTATTATATCTATTATATATTTAAAATGATATAGTTATATATTTGAATATCGCGTTATATCGGAGCAATATCTAACGTATTTTTTTAAATCATTCATTTGAGTTAATTTTTACTTTTTATTGAAACAAAACTTTTGATTTAGGTCTGTCGAACTAAATTATTGCCCAACAGATAAAGCCCCTCGCATAGAGAGCCTTGTTCTTGATCGACTAAAAGACCTTTTTCCAAAATTGACAAGTACTGTGCTTGATAAAGATTGAGTATCCTCTCTGATAAGTACTTTTTAATTAAATTGTCATCGAATATTTATTTGTAGATGGATTTATGTGGAAACTAAATGTTCAATGTTTAATAATGAACGATTACTATTTGTAACTATTTATTTGTTTAATGCTTTTGTTGTAGATTAATAAATGTGATACTTGCATTTTGATTCTGGTTATTTAAATATATTTTCAGAAATAACTAATAACGGACGTGAAAACATATAATATGATTTTGGTATAATTTTTGTGATGTGTGCAACTGTATAGTTGCATTGATTCTTTACTTCGATTTATAAAATAATTAAATTTCATACTGTATTATTATTTGTTGAACGATAATATCTAACCTATTATTGCTTAAATTCTTCCAGGTCAAAATTTAAAGTAGCGTATTTCTCCCAACTTCAATCCAGTTGTGGGGAGTACAAGCTACTGATGAGAGCCAACTAGCTCGAAACAGTGACTTTGTCATTTGCGACAATTTCACTGTTGAATTTATTTAGTGGTGCTGACGCCCTGATATCAAATGATTCCACGAACAAAAGTATCTCCATTTGAGGAAATTTATTTATAGTATTAATGAAATTCTCTATGTATCAATTTTTAGTGGGTCTACAAACGATCATGTGATCGCCAGGGTCAAATAAATCAGATATATACAACTTTATATTCGTATTTGAAACTCTAAATCTTAAGCGTGTTAAACGTATTAAGAAGGCTCTTGCTTTTAAAACGATAAGGCTTTCATATTAAGTAAAGCTCACGGATGTGTGCTTTACTTAATACCCTGTTCTGCTCCATTTCATTTTGATTTATGCACATATAGTCGTAAGATTAAAACACCTTAAAAAAGATGTTTTATAAAGCACCTTAAAAAAGTTTGAGAAATAATAAACATACAATAAATCTAGTTCCAGATCAATCCAGTTCCAGATCAATCCAGTTCCAGATCAATCCAGTAAATTTAACAGTTTTAACACAAGGACGTTAATGGGAGACAGCTACGACCGATAATAACTGTGCTCAACTACAAGTACAGTGCTCGACACACGACTGCAGCGTCTGGACAACAATTGCATGCGACAACAGTAAGTCTAAAGAATACTTCCTATGCGGCTTTTGTGCCAACAAACTCATAAGCGACCTCTCCCATGAGAACATATCAACCTCAAACGTGTCCATTCAAACCACCCAAGTAATTTCTGATATCATTTGTCAACCCACTGATCCTGTCATCACATGCACTTCTAATCCTATGTCTTCATTTCCCGACACCCCCGTATCTTCCCTTCTATCTCACTTCTCAATAACCTACATCCCTCAATCAAAATCACTTCCACCAACCTACACAATCCTTCCACCCATAACCTTTCCTCACATCGCTCACCACCCTCTCTATTATCCAAATCCTCTTTGTCTTCCGCTGTCAAACCAACTCCCTTGATATCCTCAACTCCCAGCTCTCCTATCGTGATCTTACCAACTCACGTTACACGTCCTCCTTTACGGAAACGCTTTCCTTCTCGCGATCGTTGCGTCATCGTTACTAATATCACTCCTTCCACCTCTTTATCTCCACAAGCACGTCTCGACCACGATGTTTCCACATTCAGATCCATCTTCTCGTCTCTTGTTCCTGCGGATAACCCATCCTTTTTCAACAACATCTCTCCTGTCGCATTCATCTGACTAAATAAATATTTTCAATCTTATCCTTCCCAGCCCCCTCTCCTAAAAGTTGTTTTCAAGCATTGCTCTCATGCGTCTTCTGTCCTCTCTCAACGATTCAAACTCATGTCCTCTTCAGCCACTCGTATTTTCGCCGATCGCACCCCTCCGAAATCGCTCAAATATCATCTGCCTGCATCGGAAAACGCCGTCGCGAGGAAAACGGCGGAACATCTCTCTCCATCCGAAACATAGACGGGAATTTTCAAGTTGTCCGCAATCGCCCAAAAAATCGATGGCGCTCCATCTCCCCTATGTGTCTTCTTCACTAGCCCCTACCACCACTACACACGGTTTCCGCCTCGGCCTCCTCAACACTATATCTATTCTCAATAAATCCGATCTCATCCTCAACTTATTCACTAAGCAATCCATCATTCTCTTCTGCCTCACCGAATCCTGGCACTCCGATTTTGACGACCTCTACATCTGCCGTTTGTTCTCTGCCGGTTGCTCACTAGTCGAATCCGCTCGCCCCCTTAGCAAATCCCCTTCTAAATTCTCTAATCATGGCGGCATTGTCGCATTTGACCGTCATCCCGCGTCTCTTCGCAAAGTCACTTCCCCTTTCAGTCCTTGCTCTTTTGAACTGCTCACTTGTCGTTCTTCTAACCCGATCACTCTAGATCTCGCCATTGTATACCGTCCTGGTTCATCAGCTCCTACATCCTTATTTTTTACCGAACTCGCTGACCTTCTGTCCCACTGTTCTTTGTCCACAATCCCTTCAATCGTTCTTAGTGACTTCAACATCCGTCTCGACCGCCCCTCTTCCACTAAGTCCATCCAGTTCATCAACATTCTATACAACTATAACTACAAACCCATCTCCACTGCCTCACACATATCCTTGGTAGGGCACTCGACATCATCGCTGTCCCCGATCATTGTTCTGCCTACACCTCACTGTCCATTTTCGATCCTGGTCTATGCAATCACTTTCTCGTCACCCTTGATCTCACTCACAACCACACCCCTCCTCACACACCTACAATTATACGTCGCTCTTGGAGAAATCTTGACTTTTACCTTCTCCGCTCCGCCTTACTCAAATCGTCTCTATCCTATCCCACAATAACATATTTCTCTCCTCACGATTTCGCCTTTCTTTTCGACTCTGAACTCACATCCATTCTCAATATTATCTTGCCCTTCAAGCCTCACCAACACCGTCGCATGCACCATGCACCATGGTTTGACATCCAACGCCTACTCTCCAAGCGTCGACTCCGTCATGCTTTTCGAGTCTATCACCGCTCTCTCAGACGTGATTTCCGCTCGATCACTCCGTCTTTCCGAGATTCCTATCTTGCTCTTCGCCGGTCTCATCTCAACCTACTACGTACCAAATGCAACTCCTTCTGGCAGCATAAAATCATCACTTCATTCAACTCTAAGACTCTCTGGCATACTTTTAACTCAATCCTGGCTCGTTCCTCTACGCCATGCAACATCAATGCTAATGATTATTCGTCATTTCTCCAGAGCAAAGTATCCACGTTGCTCTCTCACACCCCGGTCTCCATCCAATCCCAGTCGGCCTCGCCTAGCTTCATTCTCCCGTAACTCATTCATCTTCTCCCTGTCTCACCTACAGAAGTATCATCTGTCCTCATGTCCTTGCCCAACAAAACCTCACATACCGATCCCCTGCCTACCCACATATTAAAATCCATATGTTCATCAATATCCCCTTTTCTCACAACCTTGTTTAACTTGTCCATCCGCAGTCGTATCTTCCCTTCACACTGGAAATCCGCGATCGTTCGTCCCCTCCTTAAGAAACAATTGCTCGACCCTCCCTTCCTTCTAGCTATCGCCACATTTCATTACTCTCTACTCTTTCTAAGCTCTTAGAACGCCTCAACTTAATACAGGTCGTGGCTTATCTCTCGTCATCCAATATGTACCCTCCTTTCCAATCTGCTTTCCGCTCTAATCACTCCACAGAAATCGTCTGAATGAAAGTTTACAGCGACTTACTCTTTTCTCGAGACAAGGCATTATATAGTGTTCTCATCTCCCTCGACCGCTCCTTCGCATTCGACATTGTCGACCACTCCGTCCTCCTTTATCGCCTTCATTATGATTACGGCTTTTCTTCTTCCTCCGTAGCATGGTTTGCCTCATATCTATCCGACCGTTCCTTTCGCGTCTGTTCTAATTCATCATCCTCCCCTCCCATTTCCATCTTTTGCGGGGTCTCACAAGGTTCAGTCCTAGGTCCCCTGCTTTTCTCTCTTCTGCTTGGCGATCTCTCTCCGTTTATCAAACCTTTTTCCTTTAACGTCATGCAATACGCCGATGACATCCTCATCTATTCTCATGCATTCGCACATCGCATACACGATATCGGCATTTCTGCCTCCAACTGTCTTTCTTCTATCTACGAACGTCTCTCCAATCTCCATCTCGTTCTAAACCCGACAAGTATAAAATAATTTGGATCCTCCCCTGTAAACCAAACATATCTCCTCCCACTGTATATTTTGCCTCATCGATCATCCCCATAGTCCACAATCTCATTTTATTAGGCTTCCATTTCGATGATTACCTTTCCCTTAAACCCTTCGTCCGTGACAAGGTCCGCTCGTCTAACTTAATTCTCCGTGACATCCGCCATATCCTCTCTCTTATCGACTTCCATTCTTGTATGTCTCTTCTTTCATCACTTTTTTTCCTAAAATCGATTACTGCCTTAGCCTTTTCGCCAATTCTCCAAAATCCATCATCCTACCACTACAACGCATAATCAACTCCGCCGTTCGAGTGCTCTTTCGTCTCCGTCGCTTCGACCACATATCCACATATCTTGCCCAACTCTCCTGGCCCACCATCCACATCCGCATCAAACTCCGCCTTCTCGTTACCTTTCGTCTCATCGCTGTCGGCTCCCCATCGTTCATCAACCTTCCTTTCTTAGACGATACTCGCCCCACCTCGCTATCGCTTCGTTCCTGTCATACCTTCTTACTCCACGTTCCTAATTACTCCAACAACTACGTTCTCCGATCCTTCCTCGTCGCCGCCTCACTCGCCTGGAATCAACTCCCTCTCGACGTCCGCCGCGCCCCCTCCTTTATCACATTCAAACACCTCCTCCGTTCACACCTCGACACCTGATTCACAGTCTTGTTTTTTTGTGTGGTCATGTAAGCGTGCGCTGGCACGCATTTGCCACGTTAAAATAAATTCTATTTTAGCTCTTGATGATATTGTGGTGATCCGCCATCACTGTGCGGCGAGAAACTTCGCACATTGTTTTGGCGGTACTGATGCTTTGATGTCACAAAGTTTCGTGCATTGCACCGTTTTGTGGTGCGCGTCTATAAAGATCTGCAAAATAACTGATTGGCAGTTTTTTGGTTTTTGATAAACAAAAAGTTAGTTTCGTTCGTTTACACGATAACGGAACAACTGGCGACGAGGGTGCAAGCAGTGTTTAAATACAACAAATCATGGATCGACAGCAACAATGGTTCAAGTTAATGTCCGAGCATAAATTATAATGCGTTATTACCATTCACTGCGTTATAGTCAGCTAACAAGACATCATAACCCTTATGATAATTAAGATATAACATAACACCTTGTCCGTGTATGAAAGATCATTTTCAATCAGAGACAGGATGCCCATCGATACTAAGTTTATAGTTAGGGATATAACACGTAAGAAATTCGATAGATACAACGGCATCAGAAGTTAACCTTTGATAAATGATTGGATTTCATCGAATTTGTTCATGATACTGCAGGTATTAGAATACATAGCATTTAAAGTATTTCAACGTCTGATTACATGTGGTAAGGCTTTATTATTGCCAGAGAATACTAGCCTTCAAATATCATCCACCTATGTTTTTATAAAATTTACAGTCTGCAAAGAAGGATGGTAAACGCGACGGACGGTTTCAACACATGAGTTTACAATTCCTATATGCGCAATAGGGGATCTAAGTGTATTGATAAACGCCGTCGCACTTTCCGAAAATTCGAGATTGCTAAATTAACATAACCCAATCCTCAACGAACTTCCAGCTCACTTTTATCAGAAGCAAGACGTTATCTGTTTTCTCAGTCTAGGTCCAGAAGGATGCAGATTGAGCTTCTCTTAAGTCGATAAGAGTTAATCGTATTAACTAAGGGATGTCAGCTGTTCTAGGTCCAGAGGGATGCGGATTGAGCTCCTCTAAAGTCGATAAGAGCTAACATGTATTAACTAAGGGATGTCAGCTGTTCTAGGTCCTGAAGGATGCGGATTGAGTTCCTCTTAAGTCGATACGAGTTAATCCGAATTAACTAAGGGATGTTAGCTGTATTAGATAGCACCTTTAACAGAATTGGTTTAACACGCCCATCACGAAAATCGGCGATAATACGTATTCACAATGTAAATAAGGTAATCTATTAATCTAGTCTTAACTGTATGAGATCCTCGTTCAGTTTACATTGGCTCTGTAGTGCATTAGATTTGTTCAAATTCGCAATGATTAGGTTTCGACTAAAATCAACTTGTACATTATACTGTAATTACTTAAGTTGGTTTAATAATATCTTAAACTACTTAGGAGTTATAATTAATATATAATCCAATCGTCACTTAATTCACAATTAATTCTTTAATTAATTGATTATTGATTAATTATTAATCAATTATTTTATGAAAATTTATTTAAGTTCTATTGAATAATTGACAAACAAAATGAATTTATATGATTATAAATGAACCATAATGAAATTTTATGCTTTTATTGCCACCAAAATACATTCATTCTTTGTTAATCACAACTGGAACGATGATCAATTAATATTTTTGGAACTATATTATTATCTAATAATATGGATAATAATATCAAACCATATTATCTAATATATTTTAGATAATATGTCGGATAAAGAATTATCTTTATAACTATCTAACAGTCTAGATATTAATTTAGATTTTAAACTTTATTATTTTTATAGTGAGTTTAGGTTCTCAAATTTCGACCGAATTTATCAAAAAAAGTCATCAGGTTCCATTTTGAGTGTTATACGTAAGATCACTAAGTGGGCATTAGTTTTGAATTATTGACTAACAATTATGCCAATTAAAACTTTGAAATTGTGTGATCTGTATTGTAGACGCGTGATTTACCTATTGGACTACTATAAAGAAACCAGCCCCGGTGATTAATGATCTAGATTTAAGATTTATGAAAATGAATTGCTTAAATATTTGTGGCTTTATTGAAGCCTGACGCTCCAATAAATAAACAGGTATATATCATCCTTCGTAATAACCGTTTGTTCAAGGGTTTGACTACCTTCAGACTCTATTATCTACCTACAGACTTTCTTGCTTTTAATAAAAGTACATTTTCACATAATTAGAGAAATATCCTGTCATAACGTTTTCCATAATTTCTTTTATTGTAATATATTTTTAATATTCATCGAAATGGAAATGCATCGGACCTTAATTAAGTCACGAAATAAGGCCATAAATTTATTATCCTGACTGATTTTCATTCTAAATCTTGAAGTGCATTCCACTCCATTCACAAAAATTTTGAATTATTAAATTATAATAAAAAACACCATTTTAAATTAAGGCAGTTTCAGTAAACTGTTCCACAAATCAAGTAATTGTAAACTACTTAGTACTTATTAATTGAACTATTCACTATTTCATTCAACAAAATCTTAACTTAAGTATTACGAGTGAGTATGTATCAATTCATCTTAAATGAAATATAAAGGTACAAACCTTTATATAAATAAATAAATATTTATAAACTGATTTATGGATAATATCAGTTAATTTGGTAATAATGCGAGACAAGCAACCCACGAGTCGGGGACAACTGCAAGTATAATCGGTTGTCTGGTATAATATAATTATATAATTAATATAATATAATATTAATTATTATAATATCATATTAATTAATATAATATCATATTAATTAATATAATTAATTATACTTGTCTGGTATATTTTATTTGTTTTCAGGTATAATAGCAAGCGTATATCCTTTATAAAGTAATAAAAGAAATACGGTAATAAAAGTAATTAAGTCTTGAAAATAATTTGGAGTAATTATTTTAATTTTAATATATAATAAATAATTAAAAATTTAAATAATAAACTGAGCACATATTTTTATAATAAATTCAAATTATATCGATGCTAATTGCCTAATACAATCATCATCATCAGTGTAGAGTAGAGAAAATTAGAAATTATCATTAAATGTCTTTTAATAGTAAGTGCTTATACTATTTTTGGATGCTTTGCATCTTAAACGTGTTTTAAGCAAAGTTCTTTACCACATCTATCAATATATTACTGGGGTACATATTACATCGATATATCAATGAGAATAATTGTTGATATAATCGAGGATGATACGTGACGAGTATTACCCTTGAAGATATAAAAAATTAGTCGACAAACGAGGTCTTTAAATTTATTTCTTGCATTTTTGAATGTAACTGCATTTATCTTCAGATCGTATGTATATATTTAAAATCCAAGAATACTAAGTATTAACACAAAACATTTAATTTAAGATATTTTACTGTAAAGCTAATAATTCAAATAATTAGTTAACTTAAAATTAGTTAACTGATACATCGCCTATTATTTATTATCAATTCTTAAAAATTGACTTTTATCTTAAATTTCTATTTTTATTTGAATTATAAAATCTTATTTAAAATAATACAATTATTTATTATTATTTATTATTTAATAATTTTTAAATTTAAATTTTTAACTGATATGATTTATATGACATCTTATCTAAAAATTATTAATTATTTATAATTATTTATTATTTATAATTTAATTATTTTATTTTTATTTTTTATATTTAATTTATAAATAACTTTATATACGTAGACACATAATAATAAATCGATTTGTTGAAATTATTTGTTTAGTATTTCAAATTGTATGATCATCTATTGTAGATAACTAAATGCCGTCAAAATTAACTTTGCTGGCACGGGCTAGCTCAGCATTTCGTCGTAGTATACAATGCGATAATCCATGTATTAACACTAAAGGCCTTATAAACCTGAATGGTTCATCTACACGAGTATTATCAAGTAAGATATCGACTAAGCAAAAACAAATAGCTAATATCAAGGACAAGCACTGCTCAGAATGTGTAAGTCTCCTAGCCAACTCTAATGTTTCTTCCGCTGAGCATGATCTTTTACCTTCATCTACAGTAGAAGACCAAAATAAATGCAGATTAAGTAATAATCTAATAAAGGAAGTTAACCGATGCGATCAGCCGGAATGGTTTACGTCTGCCCGTAACTATTTTGAGCTTTTTGGAATTGATCCTCCAACATATCATATCTCGTTAAGTGCTCTAAAGAAAAGATATCTACAGCTTTCGTTTGACTCACATCCTGATCGAAATTCACATCATAACTATGAACGTTATCACTCGACTAGTAATAGTAATGCAGATATTGATGGTTTGGACTGCACTCAGGCAATAACCATTGTAACTGAGGGTTACCGTTGTCTTCGTAATCCATTCGATCGAGCAATACATCTTCTCAAAGTTCAAGGTTTTAAATTGTCAGATAGGGATGTCTTAGCTAAACAGCCGAATCCAGATTTTCTTCTTGCAATTATGGATATTAACGAATCTGCCGAAAACACCAAATCTATGCATCATATTAAGGAAATTATAAAAGAACTAAGATTTCAACGAGACGAATACTTGGACAGAGTCGCAAAGGCCTTTGACGAAAATACACAGAAACATGTCTTAATAGATGGAGACCTTTTAAGCAAAATAAAATTTATCGAACGTACTATAATTAATTGTGAAAAATACAAGAACGATAAAGAAGCCATCAAGAAATAGATTGAAAGAGAATAATCGTAAAAACTTTTTGTATATAACAAATTTACTTAAGCCATCGAAAATGGGCAAAAGCTCGATTAACTTCGGCCGTCTTCTGTAATTCAATCTTTTTCGAATATGCTAATCCTGTATGTTCAATCGCATCTAACACTTCTCGTGCTAATCGTTCCCATATACGTAGATCAGATTTTTTATCATCTCTTGCTGTAGTAGTTAACCATTTTATGGCCAGAAATTCAGCGTAGCTGTCTGAAATTGGCACTGGTACGGTATAGCCTACTCCACCACGTACTGTGCGTGCAATAGAGACAACAGGTTTTAGTTCCTTAATGGCATTGTGAAATAAAACTATGGGATTGGTTTCTATTGATGACAGGATGTCGGTTGTTTTTGATGACGTTTCAACTTCGTTAAGTTTAGCAACTTGCTTTAATTTTAATTGATACATAGCCTAAAATTAATAACTGATTTAATTAAAAAGTCAGGAATAAGCAAATTAAAATCTAAAATTGAAATTAAAATTTGACTATAATTAATCAAATTAAGATTAAACTAATCAGTTATCGAGTGATTAATTTTTTTATTGTAAAGGTATTTAGTTTTTGTGATTTACTTAATTTAAAGTAACATCTATGTCAATTAAAAGGACGTAAATTATTCACAGAAGTTATCCATAAATTTCGGTAGATTGAATGAATAAATCAGCTCAGCTAATTGAGTGTACGTATTTTATATTATTATTTATAAATTAAAAATAACGCGGAATAAAAATTAAATAATAAATAATCAAATAATTATAATTTTTATGTAAGATTTTATATAATTTAAAAATAAAATAAAATTTAATATAAAAGTCAATTTTTATGAATTAACTAATAAATAACAGACAATGTAAAGGAATAAGGATTAGAGGTCATCAGGAGGAACTGTTATGCTACCAGGTTTTGGTTCCTATTCCTAGACTCAACATAGCAGCGAGGTCAAATACATGTTAAATTATTGTTATAATATTTTATATAATTTCGGAAAATTTCGTGATCTGTTACATAAAAAACTTTGGAAACACCACTTTCTTCCTAGAGTAAATTGTAAATTGTAATTTTCTTTTTGAAGAATCCAAATAATCGTATTCTTCATTCAGGTAATTCTATGAATACATCACTTGTCAAAATTTGACGACAGCAAAAATGCTCACTCTAAATTGAGAAAGAATATGCCGGCTGTGATAAATTAGAAATCTAAAGTATAATTTCTTTAAAATTTTTGTGAATGATTTATATTAATCAAATCAGCTAACTGAGTCTACGTATTTAATATAATTATAAAATAAACAAACCATAATAATGCTAAGTCAAAATTTAATAATTAAACAATGAAATAAATTATTGTTTTTAGATTTTTTATAGGTCATCAGGAGGAACTGCTATGCTATCAGGTTTCGGCCCCTAACTCCTCTACCCAACATAGCAGCGGGGCCAAATACATGCTAATGATGTATTTCCTCTGAAATAACTATCTAGTATCTTATTCTAATACAAAGTATATTATTTATTATCCATCCATAAAAATTTGCCACTTAAGAGTTTAAATTTATTCTTTATATTATTGTGTTGATTTATATATTTTACTATTTTCTGCTTGATGTTATTTTTATAGTAACCTAGTTTAAAATATGTATCTATTAAATTATTTAAATGATTTTGAAGAAAGCCAATATCATTGGAGGAGGTGTTTGAATGTGATAAAGGAGGATAAAAATATTAACATATTTTAATTAAAATCAAATCAGCTAACTGAGTCTAAGTATTTAATATAATTATAAAATAAACAAACCATAATAATGCTAAGTCAAAATTTAATAATTAAACAATAAAATAAATTATTGTTTTTAGATTTTTTATAATTTAAATCAAGTTAAAATAAAAAAATTGAAATTTTAAATAAAAGTCAATTTTTATGAATTGACTAATAAATAATAGACGATGTATCAGAATAAGAATTAGAGGTCATCAGGAGGAACAACTATGCTATCAGGTTTCGGCCCATATTCCTAGACCCAACATAACAGCGAGGTCAAATACATGTTAAGGACGTATTTTCTCTAATGAAATTTGATCATCTGGTGTACTTTATTAATACAAAGCATATTATTTATTATCCATATTTTTTATTTTTTCTCTTAATTAATTAAATAAATTTGTATCTCCCAGTAATGTGGTTACATGCGATTTATATTTCTTTCAAATCTAATAATTAAATAAAAATCAAAAATACCTCAAATGTTTTACTATTGAATTCTATATTTCGATAGTTAACTGTCGTAAAATATCTACAATTATCATATGCATATTATTTCCCTCTGTATGATCACTCTGAAATTAAAATCTAATTTTACATTAATTTAAATCGTTTTTGATAATTTAAACGATTATTTAAATTGTTTAATTTCAGTAATAGGAGATGTTAGCATTCAAGAAAATAAAATAATTCCCAATTAAAAACCATTTTTTTCATTAGAATTCTCTAATTTCAATGAAAAAACATGCATAAATGGAATAAATTTAAAGGCGATTGAAAAATAAAAAGATTAAAAATATAACAAAAATTTGCGTATTTGAAAATTAACTATTTTTAGAATTTAAATATTCAATTTATATGGTCGATGATTTTTATATCGTGCTTTCGCTAGAAAATATTTCCATTAAATTCATTCAAATTTTTTAAAATTAACATTATTTAATATTTTCTTTGTTTCAAGTCAAGTTTTAACTTATAGAGTTAAGGGTAAAGCTAGTTTTCTTAGATTCTACAAAGGGCAAATAAGTAGGAAAGCAACGAGTTAAAATTTTGCCCTATTTTACAGTGAATCAACCAAGAAATGAGATAAAAGGATAAAATTAATGAAAATAAAGTTAAAAAAAACAGTAAAATTTTAAAATATTTTATTATTTTAATATATTTTATATCAAAATATATAAATATTATAAAATAACAAGTTATTAATAGATAATTGATATTTATATTTATATTTTATATTAAAATTCAATAACAAATTAAAAGTTTTTGAATTAAAATTAAAGTAGATTACCTTATGGACGATTTCTTGTGCTGTTTCTTGGTCACCTTCTTTCATTAAAATGTTAACTAATCGTCTAGCGAAATAAATAAATTTTAAAAATAAAAATAAAATTTATTTATTAAAATAAATAAAAGTATTTACTCACTGCATTTGTTTATCATAGAAAAAAGTGAATGAATCTGTCATTTTTGGAGCTTTTATCGGTCTAAATCTTCTTTCGTCATACTCGTCTATTTGGTTTAATTCGTCCAAATTTGTGCAAGGATCAACGTAATCCTTTGAATAGGCACTCGGTATCCGAACATACAAACCTGGGCGCCCTAGCCTTTCACCAACAACAATTTTGTAGTTTTTAAAAATATGAATACAATTTAACTGTTTGAATCATTTAAGAGCTTCAAATCTTTACAGTTTATCCTGTAGTTTAAATCTAATTTAAGAACTAATTTTAGTTCTTACTTGAACAACTTAAATAATATGTGCTTATTAAAGTCTTTAATCTAATACATCGTAAATATAAATAAAACACAATCTATATTATTGTTTAATTGTAAAATTTGTTAAATAATAAGATTTAATATTAAAACTGCTAAATTATAAAAATCTTAAATTATAAAAAATCTGAACTATCGAAAATTCTAAATTAAGATATTTTTTACAGTACAAAATATGTAGGTTCAGTTAATTGATCTAAATTTTTAAAATTAATATTTAATTAATAGTTAATTACTAATATTAATATATATATTAATAATTATTAATATAGATATATATAGTATTATAATATATTATAATAACATATTAATTTTTTATTCTCTATTCAGAGCAAAGAAATAAGCTACATTCTAAACAGGTTAAATCTAACCTGTTTAAATCTAACCTATTACGTATGAATAAATATTTTAAGAGAAATATTTTTAAAAATTGTTTACAATTTTGAAAATACTGCTTATACGCCTGATGCTTACAGCGGACATTGAAATATATTTATTTATACAATGGAATATAATAATATTAAAAGTATATAATAATATTTTAATATGGAACAGTTCCTCCCATAAAATATCATCACTTTACATGTGCTATTGTACAACATATATTACTATTTATTAAGAAAATTATCTCCACTTTGAACAAAAATCATGTAAAGTAGTATCGACCTGTATCCACATAAGGGCATTCTAGGCCTATTACAGCAATCACATCGATTAATCGATTTATCATCAGTAGACTACCAACAAATGTTTGTTTCCAGGAAACATCCGCATTCAAACAACAATAAACAATTTACTACTTTGCAATCGACCCTGAAATAATATCAGCATCATCTACCTTGAAATCACTATGGCACAAACCTCACGCAAAGAAAATATTAACTTATGTTCAGCCCACATATACATAAATATCACGACAAGCTTTGCATAATCAGTATCCCACGCTACGACTGTTCGAAATATTGACGCTAAATTTTGTCACAATCAATGACCTCCTATTTATCACCTGTTTTATTGCAATGTCCTTCCAAATTGTCGCTCAAGCAAACCGATTGGCTAACTATTGATCGTTTCAAGACCCTTGACCCAAGAGTGTTGATAAAACCAACTAATTTCAATTAAATTGTTAAGTTAAGCCGTTGAACAATTGACTGGTAATTCAAATCCTGGTTGCTAATGAAGCTATTACGAATGTCTATAAATAATAGAATTTTAATTAAAATATTTTAATAAATATATTAAAATATTATAAAATATCTTAGCAATGCTATTAATTTTAACAGTAACGAATCTAAGTTCTTCTAATATCTAATAAATGATATGTAATATAATAATTTTATCTAATAATTTTCTTAATCTGAAAATATTTATTATGCCACTATCCTTTCGGCATAGGAACGGAAATAATAGCATTGTTAAGCATTGATAGCATTGTTAAGATATTTTATAATATTTTAATATATTTATTAAAAAAAGAATTATTTAACGTGGCAAATGCGTGCCAGTGCACGCTTACATGAACACAACAAAACAAAAATGTAAATCATGTGTCGAGAAGGTGTGAACGGATGAGGTGTTTGAATGTGATAAAGGAGGATAAAAATATTAACATATTTTAATTAAAATCAAATCAGTTAACTGAGTCTATGTATTTAATATAATTATAAAATAAACAAAACATAATAATGCTAAATCAAAATTTAATAATTAAATAATAAAATTAATAATTGTTTTTAGATTTTCTATAATTTAAATCAAGTTAAAATAAAAAAAATGAAATTTAAAATAAACGTCATTTTTATGAATTGACTAATAAATAACAGACGTTGTATCAGAATAAGAATTAGAGGTCATCAGGAGGAACTGCTATGCTATCAGGTTTCGACCTCCATTTCTCGACTCAACATAGCAGCGGGACCAAATACATGCTAATGATGTATTTCCTCTGAAATAACTATCTAGTATCTTATTCTAATACAAAGTATATTATTTATTATCCATCCATAAAAATTTGCCACTTAAGAGTTTAAATTTATTCTTTATATTATTGTGTTGATTTATATATTTTACTATTTTCTGCTTGATGTTATTTTTATAGTAACCTAGTTTAAAATATGTATCTATTAAATTATTTAAATGATTTTGAAGAAAGCCAATATCATTACATATTGTTGCAATTCTTAAAATTTCATTATTTAATGTATTATATTTTATATTATATGGTATGCATGAATGCTCATGCAAAAATATGTTTTTTGTAAATTTAAATACTATTATTTATAGACATTCGTGATAGCTTCATTAGCAACCACGATTTCGGTATTCTATGTAGATATGCGACCAACGCATTTAATCGTTTCAATCAACCTGTTGCAATAGACAATATGCGTTTCACGTGTCCATTTTCGCCTGTAATTTTTGTAGCATTTTCTCGGTATGTGTTGCTTGTGTTGGGTGGTGAATCCTTGTATTTCAAAGAAGGGGTCACTCAAGGCCATCATTTTGCCATGACAGCCTTCGCAATGACATCACTGCCTTGGATGATACGCGAGAGGTATCCTAAAATAACTCAGCGTTGGTACGTTGATAATACCAACTTCTTCGATCTTCTAAAATATTGAAATGATTTGGAAATTGGTATTACAACATGGTTCTGATTTTGGTTACCACATAAATCATGCAAAAACCTCGTTGCTACTATATAACTCTGCGAATGAATTCAATGTTTGTCTACCGAATGTGCAAATCAAATATGACGGAATAAAATTCTTGGATCAGTGATTGGCACTGAAACATTTATTGCCTGGACTGTTTCGAATCGTGAATTGTGTAATACAACTTAGTAGAACGCATCTGCTAAGTCAGAAATATTAACCCACATTGTGCTTAAATTGTTATCACACAATCCCTGCAACGGAACTGGTCACAACTACTTCGAACGACGAGTTGTATTGAAGCGCAATTACAACCGTTGACAGATGCTGTGACGGTAGATTTTCTATGTTCTTACAAAGCAAAGAATCAGTGAGGGTATGATAATCGTTTTAACTTCCCCTAACAAACATGGAGGTATCGGAAACATGGATTGTGCATTTATAGCTAAACTGCAGTTCGATTCTTCTCGAAAATTATTTGCTTCTTACAACAGATCTGTCTGGAGAAGAGTTACGGATGAATCAACAACAAATCAGCAGAAACATCGCGAACACTTAACGCATCTCGCTTACTAAGAGTAACTTAAACGAAAAAGTCTAATACTCAATAAATTTTGCTTGTACACATAGATAATCCTCTTGGTTAAGTGCTTAAACGAAAAAGCCTAATACTCAATAAATTTCGATTGTACAAATAGATGATCCTCTTGGTTAAGTGCACGCCCTAACGAACATGAAAACTTCGGTCTTACGACAAACGAATTCTGGGACGGTTTAGCAACTCCATATGGACGGAATATCGACAGCCTTCTTTTCCGTTGTGTATGCAATGATGAGTCAAACATATCGCATACTCTGCATTGTAAGCGTGATGTTTTTCATACGCCACAATATGGTCAGAGATGTCATTGCCCTAGATGTGACAATGGTTTATAATCGAGCCTATTTTGGAGAGTGTCAATGATGACGTAAGTTTTGAGAAATTCACAACAAGTCCTAAGGAGGGGAGCACGTTTCGATGTTATTTGTAGCGGAATACATTAAAGTAGATTCTAGCGGACGTTTTTTGACGTCACTATCTTTAACAATCACGCCGTTTCGTAAAAAATCGCAAAAAGTCCAAATACGAAGAGAAAATAAATCTCGTTGATCTAGATAGTTTTGCACCACTAGTGTTCGCAGTATCGGGTGTCAATGTAGAAAGCTCGTTACAAGTTATTAATCGTATCGCTCGATTACGGTCAATGAATTCCACAGCAAACTCGCATGCGAACTGTATTTGCCAACTTAAGGGCCTCATTGAATTCGCTCTCTGTCGATCTGCTTCCATGTGCTTTCGGGTCTTTATTCCTCCCGTGATCGACCTGTCACAAATCTAGGCAATGAGTTAGTCACTTTTTGAATAATTATTTAATTTCTTATTTTACGACTATTGACGATTTCTGTGTTTCTTGAATAAATTATTTTTATTAAAAAATATTCACGGACAATTATATGATTAAAGCAAGTTACAATTGCATCACAGGTAAATAAATTAAGAATGACTGAAATTATTATATTAAAAACAAAGTTACCCGCTAATAAGTCCCATAAAAACATTATGTTTGAAACCCTTTTAAATTGGGTTGTTTCTGGTAGATCCTGCTAACAGAATGCACATTGACGAAACCCTAGCCAATGCAAATCTGATTCTACATCGAAGGGAATTAATGCATTAATTATAATGGAGGGACGATCTGGAAGGTCTGAGCTGCGCGATCCGTTTTAACACTTTCGACGCAGAAGGTCCAGTGCCCCCATTGGCAGCGAAAATCATCGTCACAAAGTGCGCTCTCTCAATACGCCCAACCCCTTCACCATATTTTGCTCGTTTTCGTTGTTCATGATACATGAATTTGGATGAGACAGGACCAGCTGAATAGGATGGAGCAAGATGATTAAATACATTGATGTCCAGTAAGGACCGCTCCGTACCATCACCAACCAATCCATTACACGAAATGTCTGAAAGCGCATTAGCATCAGTAGTAGTCGTAGTAGAATCGAAAGTCACAAACTCGGGTACTGCCTGAAGAGTCGGCTCAATGCATACACAATTTGTAACGCACGATAGCTCGTTAGCAATCAAATCTTGAACTATATTGTGGCGTATTGTCGGCAACCCACATGCCTGGCAAGACTGAGCATGTGACATGCTGAACAAATCTCCACACTGACCAGAATGCGGGTTGTGTGGCTGCCATCCATATTGGGTTGCAAGATCATCGTAGAACTGCAGTTTGCTGAGTGTATATCCAGCCTTTCTAAAAGGCTTAGCCGATAGCCAAGTCGAAGCCTTATTTTGAGAGGCATATTCAAGAATAACATTGTCATTAAATTCGTTTTGCTTGATGTGCAAGAATCGATTACGAAAATCTTCAATTCTTTTAAAATGGATGTCGGCTACAATGCGATTTTGCTCAACGACCAGAGCATTCCCGAGCAGTCCATCTAGCAAGGGTCTGCTCATCTTAACCGATGCTTCATACGCGAAAGACGACCCACAGTCTAGAAGTTCTATCCAAAGTCCACCAAAACCAATAGGAAGCTCAAAGGTAGGCCAACATCGGTCCAGGTTGCTGATTCCAGTAATTATCGGCATTAGGTCGTTCATAACAGTATCACGGATACTTTCATAATATGCTGTATTCACATGACAGGTTCGTTGAATGAAATTCTATCTGAATTTTAGAGATTGGATGAGTGCTGAGTAGGCAATGTGGGGGCTTTCGTGGGCAACGTTAATGAGGTTTAGTATCATTACATTCCACTCTTTAACCTTTGATCTAACAAAGTGCTCAACAAAATCAATAGTCCCAACAGCTAAACCAAGAACACGCAAGCCATCACAGACAATTTTCAGACCTGACTGAGTAAAAATATTAGACGCTTGAAGATGGTTACTAGCATGTACCAGTAACCAACATTTCTCAGGGTTTATATAGAAACCGTACTTGGGACCAATTGTTCGAATGAGATTCCACATTTTAAGCAACTCATTGTCATTATTAACACAATGAGCATCGTCGGCAAACCAACGTTGCTCTACTTCAGGTAATTCATTTTTAAAGCTCATTATGAGTGGTAATATCGATGACCCAAAGGCTATCATGGCAAGTGGATCGCCTCGTGCAAATCCTTCTTTGGGATACATTGTTTCATCGTTTATTTTTAGGACATTATCACTTTCATAGAAATTTCGAAGGACCGTTGTTAACGAGGGGCAAACTCTATCCACATTAGTTAATGCAACCTTCCGATTTATTTTATTGAATGCGTTGTTAGCATCTAGTTGTAGCACACAGCTAAATTCGTTTTCTGAATACAACTCCCTAACAGAATAAATAGCCGTTTCAACTAAGCCTCTTTGGCCAGCACATAATTAAACAACGGACGCTACATCTTGAAGGTCCGCAGAGATCCTACGAGCTAGTATCGTTCCAATTATACGACGGGGAACATCGCAAAGAAAAATAAAACAAATAATAAGTCATAAATAATAAGTTATTAATAAATAATATTAATAATAAATAATACATGACTCAGGTATAACAAGTTTCTACTTTAGAGTTAAAATTTATTTTTAATATATAATGTACACAACGGACAATATTGTTTAAACGAAAAGATGAATTGGAAATTAAAAAATTCACTTGATAATTTAAATGAGAAATTTAGATTCTGATATATTATTATT
The DNA here is from genome assembly GCA_012934845.2 of Pomphorhynchus laevis. NCBI lineage: Eukaryota > Metazoa > Acanthocephala > Palaeacanthocephala > Echinorhynchida > Pomphorhynchidae > Pomphorhynchus > Pomphorhynchus laevis. Next base: position 76,110 of record WNNJ02003786.1, read on the forward strand.
CATAGGCAATTAGATGATCAAAGGTCGTTACAATTGCATCACAGTAATGAAATAATGCATTATGTATTATGTATTATTAATGAAATTAATATTATTATGAAATTAATGTATTATTACATTATTCTGATATAGTATCAATTCATTTTTTCTGATACAACGTCTGTTATTTATTAGTCAATTCATAAAAATGACGTTTATTTTAAATTTCAATTTTTTATTTTAACTTGATTTAAATTATAGAAAATCTAAAAACAGTTATTAATTTTATTATTTAATTATTAAATTTTGATTAAGCATTATTATTTTTATTTTATATTTATATTAAAAATTTTATAAAATTTTATGCTTATATTTTAAAATTTAAAATAGTTGATCATTTGTATAAAAATAATGTGCATTTATTATCTGTCCATGACATATAAGAAAAACGTGTCCATGCCACATTGCTAAAATCCTTTTAGGTTATACAGTATGCTGACTTTTTTGCTTTTCAATAAATGCCCATAAAGAAAAGCAATATATACATTGATTAATATTAAAAATATACCTTCGTTTGAAAATACATTGAATAAACGGTCGACTTTTTAAAATGTTTATACACATCTAGAATTTTGTTTTATCGCGAAAACTAAACAATGAACTTTTTATCAGGAAAACTAAAAATGAAATTTATACAAGGAAAATTATATAATGGTTTTTAGTTTGTATTTAATTAGTTGAAGTTTTAATTTCAGAAGCAACACGAGAACTTGGCGACATATCTTAATATTTGAACCAAATTATTTTTTTACCCAACATTTTAATGTTGGGTAAAACAACATTTGGGTTGTGACCAAAATTTACGGACTTTTCATAAAACACTTCAAGATTTGTAACTTAGATTATTAGATTGGGTTTATTACCATTAAGCTTGAAGTAGTATTTTTAATAAACCCTAAATTATGATATCATAATTTGTACTTTTAAAATGTTTACAAACCACTATGAAGCTTATTATTATTCGCTATTCCACAACAGATTTTACTGATAATTTATTTTTTTAATTATTATTTTTTAATTTACAAAAGCACAAACCAAATTCAATCTTATAAATGAATCTAGCATTACAAGCACCATTAATACCTTACCAAATACGTGTTTAAAGTGCTACTTCAATCTTTAAAATACACTCTGGAGCCAACTTAAAAAATAAAACTTAAACCAATAAAACTGGAGCCAGTTTTATTTGCTGCTTATTTAACTATTGAATAGTAGCATTTAATGTGTAAACACATAAGATAAAATGTGATAATTATGGGTAGGGTTTTAGGCCGGGTCATGTGACTACTTTGCATAAACCGTCTACAACTATAAAAAAGCAATAGATATTTCGACTTGCTTAGTTTCTTTTTCCAATAACGCGAGAATGTGTTTTACGACCAGTTTACTATCTTGTGCGAATACTACATTGAAACACCATCAGATATGTAATTAAACGCTATTTACATGCCACATTTCCATGCACTAGATCAGGAGTTGGCGAAATTGATTTTTTTACTGGGAACTCAATATGTACTTGATATGAACGGAGATCAATCCGTCAACTTAAAACGTCAAGTCTATAACTCATTAACATGTGCTATTGCGTCATTTTGTAGGAAATACTTCAGAGTAATACATTTAATATCGACGTTTTATTTAATTATAATAATATGCAATAACGTTACTTAAAATTATTTAATTTTTATCGATTTATTTATTAAAAACTGATTTCATAAAGATAGAAGATACTAAAGATTATCGCTTTAGTATTATTTAAATACTAAAGTATTTATATCTTTAATTTCCATTCACACGAATAGTGTGAATGAAAATGGCACCCCTGTCTTTCATGGCAGGGGTGCCATGAAAGATAACCACCTGCGATCTGCTGGAGTTTAGAATAATATTGGAAGCGGGGAGCTTATCTTTTAATCTTAAAAAGAAACGGCTGATGTCCGAGACTACATTTTTGTACCCGAGTCCAGAAAACATGGCTATGGTATTATCAGCGTATACCACCAGATGTAGATCGCGTTTAAATTTTCTATAGAGTACAATGGAGGCAGCAAGATACAAGATTGGAGAAAGTGGAGATCCTTGAGACACATCCGTAATAGGGTAGAACTGACGCGCATCAGGGTCGTATTCTTAGAAGAATCGCTTGATGTACAACAAAATCTCCACCCTGTTAACAATTCTCGCAGGCAACCCGAGAGACCTGAGAGAGAAGATAGCAAAGAGTATGGAGATACGGTCAAATGGAGCAGAAAAGTCAAGGAAAACAGCCACAACGAGATTATGGATATTATCCCGACAGAACTGATGCACCTCGCCAATTACTGAATGGACCGAGCGACCTTTAACAAGCCCATGAAAACTTGATGGGATTAAATAATTACGCCTACATAGATGGTCGCGGATTTTACGCGAAATGGCCGCAGGTATTTAAGACAGGAGACCGAATTTCTTTTAGGCATAAAAATTCTACGATTGATGTTGATGCCGGCCTCATCGGAAGAGGAGGCTAATAGCATTGTGACGGCCACTTATCTTCTTTGTTCGGCTGTCAAAAGCTGAAGACTCGAGAAGAAAGTAGAGCGACGGGTTTGGAGGTGCCCGGGATGGGCCCACAGGAGTTATATCTGGAAGTCACATTCATTGCCTACACTTGTTCATGTAAACGATTGTAAGGACCGCATCAAACAAAAACACAACGAAACTAAAAGATAAATCACTAAACACTAGTGTTAAGTAAAAAATAAGTGTTATAATCAAAGATTTTTGTTTTTATTAATTTTAAGGTCAAGTCAGCTTTATTTCCAACCATTAAGTTATTTTTTTAGTTTATTAATATAAAACATTTTTACCATCATAATCAATAATGTGGTCCTTATTAATGCTATGATCAACTAAGGCACTGCTTGTTCCGCATTTAAATGTGTATTTATGTTGGCTTACTCCTTTATTTATACCATTCCCAGTTTAACAATCAACAATAATCCATCCATTGTTAATAAAATCCCTTGTGAAGACTGCGATTGAAAATTGGTCAAAAAAATTGTTTTAAATTTGTTGTGCTTCAAAGAGTAAGTATATTTTATCACAATCTTTACAAGGGTTTTATAAACAACGGATGGGTTATTGTTGACGGATATAATTTTTTAAAAATTATACAATTTAAACTATTGTACAAAACAATATCATGGGATGTTGAAATTTGGTTTTCATTAACGTATTTTTAAAAAGATTATTTTTTAAGATTATTTACAAGATTATTTTGATAATATGGTAGTTCCATCATAATCTATAATGTGATCATTATAAATGCTATGATCAACTAAGGCACTGCTTGTTGCGCATTTAAATGTGCATTTATGTTGGCTTACTCTTTTAAATAAAAGAGTAAGCCAACATTTAATTTTATTTTATTTTTAAATAAAATTAAAAAATAATTTTTTTAGAAAATAAAAGTTTCTCTTAACATAAGATTAGCTTATGTAAATACGACAGATTTTCTAACTGTAAATATAAAGTGAATAATGAATTATTACATATCTATAGTGAATCGAATTTAAATAATAAATATGTAGGAATTACAAAAAAAAGTTAAATAAAAAGCTTAAAAAGTTTAAAAAGAAACATTCAAAATGTAATTAATATAAGTACAACGATATTTATACGGAATATACTGACTTTAAACAACTTTCCAAATATAAATATTTCCATCCAATCCGGACGAGCTAAGCATGCATTCACCGTTTTTATCATTAAATGTCCTTAGTTTTGTTATACAATTTTTGTGTTTCCTTTCAACTTCTATTGATGTTTCATTTTCCTTCGAAAGCCATTCCATGAAACATGTCTCGTGATCAATCGAGGCAAATCGACAATCATATCCTGCTGCAATAATAGATGTTATTTTGTCGTTTATTAAAGCAAAATCCAATGAAGTAAACGGCAAACAGCAATATTTCTCTTGCTTGTGTGAACTAAACGCCCACATACCATTTTCCTGCCTTAATCGTATAATGCCAACGCTTGAATTGTGTGCACTGTATGCAAGCAAGAACGAATGATCACTTAGTTCAGTTGAAAATTTAACAGCACACAGCCATGCACTTGAGTTAATTTCAAGCAACTGTTCACCGAACTTTCCGTGGGTTGAATGTTCAGATACACCGAAAATGCGTAATTTACCGTCAACACAACCGACAACTATAATCTTATTATCTGGATGCCAGTCTAAACATGTAATTGTCCCTTTACCAGCTCGTTTGACCTTCCTCGAAACCCATATATCATCACATTGTTCATAATTACATATTGAAATCGTTCGGGCAGCACTGCCAACCGCAAAGCGTTTTCCATTAGGTGACCATTTTACACAAGTGGCCGCGCGATTGATGTGAATCAAAACGAAAGTAGGTTTCCAACATTCATCTTCATTGCAAACCCACACATATACATTCAAATCTGATCCGCATGAAACCAGAATATTGTCATTCTGTTTATTCCAGTCTATCCCGGTAATTCTAGAATGATGCTCGATAAGTTCTGAACAGAGGATCCATTCTTGTTGATTCTTAAAATTTTTGGATTCGGATTTTTTGTATATATAGATAATCTCATTTCCAAATATAGCAGCGAGGATATTCATACGTTTATTAAAACAATAGTCCATTATTGGTCGATGCCCTCCACTATGTGATTCACCGTTTTCTGTTGCGGATCCATTAATGATGTTTAACTTTAAATTGTATTCCAGTTCAATCTTCATATTTTCATTTCCTTTGTCAGAGTCGATTATTGTAAGAAGGTTAATCGTAATTTTCTGAATATAAGTGAATGATCAGGAGTGAAATGTTAATTGTTTATATTTGAACATTCTTTACGACAAAATGTTAATTAGTTAAAATCTAAAATTAATAATTGTTTGAGCTTATGACGAATTCTTATTATTTAATTTGTTAATAAAAAATATTTTTGTAATTATTTAAAATATCAAGCTTTAAATTTATAATTTGTATATTAAAAACATAATTTATATTTTTATATTAAATCAGCATAATAAATATAAATAAATATAAATAAACTCAGTAAATATTTCAATTTTATTGGTAAAAGTTTTTATTTCTAAAAAAGTGAGAAAAAGTTAAAAAATTTAAATTTAAAGGTTTGAAATCATCACTAATAAATATTCAAATTTAAGAATTATCAGCATTCCTACCTTAATATTGAAAAAGGACTATAGTAAATACAGTACAGATACCCGTTAGGATTATGTTGCACATAAACTGTGAAAATGTGAGGCGAAAATAGATGAAATAGACAAGTTTAAGGGTCACATAGCAAAATATATTTAGTCACAGCTTGAAATTTATATCGCGTGAACTTACTCGTTAATGCCAAGCGAATAAACAAGTATCACAAACACAATGTGAACCAAAACGACTTATTTCAAGCGAAATATAAATGCATGTCATATTAAAGATATGTTTAATCATACGGCTGTCGATTGTTGTCCCGGCTTACCAATTAGTTTATTGATTATTACCTTAGCCCGTTATTGAAGATTACAAGAATGGCCACAAGGTATACTTTGGACTGTTGTTGTTTGGTATGCACAGTTAATATGACGTTTTAGCTAAGCCATTTTTGTGGATTACGAATTGCAAAGTTGATTTTTAAAAATAAATATTCACTATCACAAGTGAAAAATCTAGAAATTTAACATCAACTACATTTAAGATTGCAAAGGGGTTTCACAAAAATGCCTAAAAATACAAATACTGATTTTGAGATGGCAAAGAGATTTAAAAACGAACGATAAAAGTAATTAAATTTAATATTGCTTAGGGTTTTAAAAAAAATGATTGCAACAAATCGATTCAGCTAACTGAGTCTACTCATGTAATATAATTATAAAATAATAAATAAATAATAAAACAAAAGAAGGTTTGTTTTAAATAAGAAAATTAACAACATTGACAACAATCAAATGAATAAATTTAGTTTATGTATTTAATATAATTATAAGATAATAAATAAATAAAAATAAATTAAATTAATAAAAATCATGATAAAGCAATAAATCAAAATTTAATAATTAGATAATAAATATTTATAAATAATTGTTATAAGACTTTTTATAACTTATATCAAGTTAAAATAAAAAAATGAAATTTAAAATAAAAGTCATTTTTATGAATAGACTAATAAATTTACAGACGTTTTATTAGAATAAAGATTTGCGGTCACCAGGAAAACTAAAATGATTAAAATACAGCACTGCCTTAAAATACAGCACTGCGACATCATACAGCTGTTTGATTAATTTGGAATATCACAAAACGCAACTTATCTTCATAAACCTTCGTTTAATGTAATGAAAGCTGAGAAACTTAATCTATTTTTCAATTTCCAGTGAGAAATGTATTAAACGCTTCACGAAATAGAATTTCTTCAAACATCTTTAGTCAATTTTCATTAATTGACTAATAAATAACAGACGTTGTATTAGAATAAGAATTAGAGTTAGGATTAGAGGTCATCATACCTCTAATCCTAACTCTAAAGACCATATTAAGATCATATTACCGGGAAAACAAAGTCCACATGTCAATAATAACATGTCAGTAAAACCAATCAATTCAGTTAACGCAGTCTACGTATTTAATATAATCATAAAATAAAAAATAAATAAAAATAAATTAACAAAAATTATAAAAGTATATAATAAATAATTACAAATAATTGTTATAAGATTATATATAACTTAAATCAAGTTAAAAATTGAAATTTAAAATAAACGTCATTTTATGAATTGACTAATAAATAACAGACGATGTATCAGAATTGGGACTAGTTGTGATCAGGTAAAATTGCTATGTTATCAGGTTTCGGACCCTATTCCTAAGGGGTTGTAATCAGTAATAAAACTACTGATTCATGATTGCCAAGGGATTTCCAAACGAATACTTATTTAAGATAAGTATTCTTTAAGTATTATTTTCATAGCATAGCAATTTATGCTATCAGGTTTAGCAATTCCTCCTAATGACCTCTATTCCTTATTCTGATACATCGTCTGTTATTTATTATTCAATTCATAAAAATTGACTAATATTTATTTAGTTAATAGTTATTTATTAGAAATAGAAAATAGAAAATTTATAAAAAAAATCAGAAATACGCTTATAATTTGTAATTAAGCAAATAAAAAATATATTTACTTAAAATAATACTTAAAGTAAATATACTTTAAGTAAAATATATTCATAAGTATTATTTATTTATTAATATTCTTATTTAAGATTGTTAAGGAATTTCCAAACAAATGGCTCGCATTAAAAATACTAATTTTGATTTTGAGATTGCATAGTAATTTCCGAAAAACTGCCTAACAATAAAGATACTGATATTTATTTTGAGATTACTAAGAAATTTCCAAACGAATACCTAACAATAAAAATGCTGATTTTAAGAATGCTGAGGGGTTTTCAAACTATGCGTAATGTATATAGATAATATTGTTTTATCGTAATACAACGATAATATAATATATATTAATATATTGAATATAATATCGTAATATAACTTAAAAGATTTTAAAAGATAAGGTTTTCTAAGAAAGCTTTTAAAAACATAGACTCTTCACATAATGAAGAATTTAATTGGCTTAAAATTTGTCAATTTTCTAAATTTGAAAATATTCGATGCGATTTATAATGTAGAATTTCAAAAACAATTTCGCGGAATACCTAATAAATTTGGAAAACATTGTGTGATAGTTATCGTTGTTCAATAAAACTATTTGTCCCAACTAACTAGATAACCATCATCGTTGAGACTATAATGGGATAGATAAGTTGATAAAGTGAAATTGTGATGCCATCAGCTTCGAGTTTAGCTTATAATAACTTAATAATCTTATGCATTCAATGTAACCTGCTTAAACAGATTTTATGGTTTTTTGTTACTGATTATTTTATAGTAAAGAATTATTGGATAAAAGAAAAGAGGAAATATCAATAAAAAAGTCCTGTTTTCTTTGATACAGCCCCAATAACTCTTTATCAATAATGGATCATTATCAACTATTTAAAACAAAAATATAGTTATTCCATCTATGACTTAAAAATGCGATATTTGATATGCATCGCTTAAGACGCCCTCTCCCATACATTAACATCAACCTATTCTAAAATAGTGTTGATTATACTTTCGAACGAAAGTATTACACGAATGTATTAATTATACTTTCGTTTTTTGTTTGTTTTAATTTATTATTATGTAGACAACGTTACGAGCATAGCTCAGAGTTGCTGACAAATCGATAGTCAAAATAAAAGAAAAAGAGAAAAACAAAAACAAATCAGTCAACAATTTAAAATAATCTGTCGTTTAAAGAGCTCACGAGTTGCCGCATTTACAATATCATCGCTTAAACGATTCCATGAATTTATTATTCGTTGTCCAAATTGAATCGTCCTAGAATGTACTATTCGTCATTATTAATGATCCATTATTAATAGTTAATAATGGATCATTATTAACTATTTAAAACAAAAAGATAGCTATTCCATCAAACAAAAAAAACTTACATATACATACAATGAAGAAAGCAAATTCGAAGAGAGCGTCAAACACTATACATATCACGCAACATCGTAATGCGTATAAGCGGCTAGAGGTCGAATGCTGCAATAAAGGCTGTGAAGTGTGGTCTATTGTCGACATTCCTTTAAATACCGAGTCGTCACTCAAGAGCAAGGACTTTTATTGCGGCTTTTGTTCTGCTACAATGATTTCGGCCCTCCAAATGAAACTAGTGCAAGATATGGTTTGTGATGTGAATTGTTGTGATATATCGTTACCTCTCAACTTAAATGACGTTCGTGTCTCTCAAGACAGTACGGACCATCAAACTTCGATAAACACCTGTACCGTTAATCCTGTCGTTAAGCTGCCATTAGATGTTAGTTCAACTCCTGACCTATGTGAACCGAGGATTGAATTACCTTCACTGTCATCTACGCACCAGCACGATAATACTTCAAATGCCGAACTTCAAATGCTGTCATCCTTTCAGAACAAAGAAAAATCGGTAATTCATGTTGAACAAACTACACCAGCTGTAAACAAAGGAAAGGTATGGCGCAACTCCTATTCCAACCTACATGAAACGCTGGATCGACAGACCATCAATTGGGTGAAATCAGAGGTAGCGATTCGAGTGGTGCCATCGATAGAAAACAGAAGGTCAAAAATAAGAATAAATCAGGAAATTATTTATCTTCCAATGGTCAGAACATTTCTTTGGACAACGCTCCTTCAACAAACTACCGTTCGCATCCAGATAGGTCTTGCAATATCCTATTTAGTGGTATCGCTGAATCAAAGGCCAGTAACTCACAAACACGTATGAATGACGATGTGTCCAGCCTCAGTACTGTGTTCTGTCAGTTACTCTTAGAAGGTGATGAGAAGCTAGCTTCTACTCTGAAGGTTACAAATTTTTTCGACTTGGAAAAAAGGTGGTAGAGAAACCAAGATTGTTGAAAGTTGTATTATCTTCCGCAAAACATGCAGACCTTTTGCTCAAACGTGGTTTTCGACTTAAAGATTATCCACATCGTATTCTTAAGGATCTGAGTCTCGAAGATCGTTTAAAGTTGAAAGAAGCAAAAACAGTATTACGAAACCGGCTATCTGAAGGTGAAACGAACTTATGCATACGAAATTTTTAGGTTGTCAGGTGGCACCCAGAAGTTCGTTGGAATCCCATAACGATCAACAGCGTCACTTAGCAGTATCCAGTTTGAATTTTGCTAGTTCGTTTGGAAAAGGTAGTTTCAACAGTCATTCATCGCAACTCTTGGGTAGCGTTAGTTTCAATTCTGATCTGGGACACTTAGTTTCATTCAACAAATTATTTACCGTTCCTAGTAATCCCTTACCACAACCCACACGCTATTTATCGATTGGATATTTTAATCTTCGTAGTTTGCCTGCTCAAATAGTGGAGTTGAAGTATCACATGCTTTCTCATTAGTATGACATTTTCTACGTTGCTGAATCCTGGTTGCATCAATATATTGTCGATACCACTGTGAACATTCCTGGATTTCGCCTTCTACGAAGCGACAGGATATCAGGTAGGCGAGGTGGCGGTGTCGCCGCATATGTCAGAGAAAATTTCCTCGTATCTGAGGTGTTGAATATTTGTGACCCTTGTGGGTCGTTTGAGACTCTATGCTTCCGTATCGATCACTCAGCGAGCAGTATGAATTTTCGCGTCGTGTATCGATCTCCGTCAGTAATTGCAGACACTGATCAACTAAAACTTATTTTACAATCGGTATGTTCCTCCCCTCACTTTATGCTCTTGGGGGATTTTAATCTTCCACGATCTAGATGGTCAGACTATGTTTTTTCTGATTGTAGTTCCACGGAAAGGGAAATATCTGAGTTCCTAGCTGAGGAACTCATGCTGATTCAGCACGTACAAGAAACAACTTGCTTAACTTCAAGATCGGATTCGATACTTGATCTGGTGTTTTCCAGATATGTATGAGACATAATCAAAGTTGATCATCTCCCAACTTTAGGAAGTAGTGACCACTGCTTGATCTCCTTGACGGCTTTCCCTTATTCCAGATTCTGTCCACCTTGCTCAAAAACTTCCAAACGTCATTGGTCGAAAGTGAGAAGATAAGATGTTTTGAGAGTTTACAACCAATTCCCGTGTACTTTCATGAACACGGACAAGCTATCATTGAATATGATCACTGATTACCTACATAAATTATCTGATATTCTTGCCCCTATGCGCGAATCCTCTTATGCTGCTAAGTCACCTGCATGGATAGATTCCAACGTCAGACAACTAATAAGTTCAAGAAATTGTTTATGGAAGCTTCAGCGTTCTGACTCTAGTTTCTCTGTCAGATATAAATATGTTCGAAATCTTTGTACTAGAGTAAAAGCAACAAAACGATGCGCATTCGAATGGTCTATCGCTAATAATGTAACACGAGATCCAAAACTATTCTGGGCTTATGTTCGTCGCAACAGAACTCTTAACACAGAAATCAAGTATGTCCTTAATGCGGAGAGATGTATGATTACTTCTCAGAGTGGTATTGTGGAATGCCTTGCTACGTCTTTTTCGCTACGACAAATAATTCACATAGAGCTTCTATCACTTCGCATGGTGTAGCATTAGGGCAATCTTCGCGTTTTCTTCCAGTAACGATTAGTGAGATTGTAAGTCAGCTTGATCAGCTTGACCCATTTAGCTCTACTGGCCCTGATGACATTTCTCCGTTTCTCTTGAAGAATTTATCTAGATATTTGGCTCCTTCCCTTCTTGCTATTTTTGAGAACAGTTTGACCAGTGGATGTGTTCCTGAAGTCTGGAAAACTGCCATCGTAGTTCCGATCCCAAAGAAAACCATTGCAACGGCTTGTACTGACTATAGACCAATCAGCCTGACTAGTTCTCTATGCAAAGTGCTTGAAAAGTTGATCGCCACCCGGATCAGGCATCACTTGAGGGAACTCGGAAAAATGTCGTCTTTTCAACACGGTTTCCTCCCTGGTCGTTCCTGCTTAACAAACTTATTGACTTCACGCGAAATGTGGGTTGAGGCGGTCAGTCGCGGATAATCAATCAATGTGGTATTTATTGACTTTTCAAAAGCATTCGATAATCGGGTGCCGCATGAGAGCTTGGTAGCATTACTATTTAACTACGGCATTCCTGTAATGTTGTGTAAGTGGATTCAAGATTTCCTACGTAATCGATTCTTTAGGGTGAAGGTTGGCACCCATCTTTCCACTCGCAGACGCGTTTACTGTGGTGTTCCGCAGGGTACCGTACTAGGACCTCTGCTGTTTATTGTGTTCCTTAACGATTTGTTGCCGCGGATTTAGAGTCCCTGTCTTGCTTTTGCTGACGACCTCAAACTATGGTCTGTAGATGATATTGAATCCGCTTGGCATTTCCCTGCAGGAAGACCTTAATGAAATATACCAATGGAGTGAGGCTACTGGTATGAAAATCAATGTTGACAAATGCGGCCACATGAAATTAGGAAGGCGTTGCGATGACCGTCGTTTTCGCCTAGGAACTTCAATTCTTAATGTCGTCATGGAGTATAGGGATCTGGGTGTCACGGGGCATAGGATATTGAAATCCCGATCAAATACAGAGTTTGCCTATAGCAAGGCATTGCGAGCTATGTACTGTCTCAAAAACGCATTTAATCGTATTAATCCATACGACTTCAAACGGCTTTACTGCGCTCTTGTTCACCCGCATATAGAGTACTGCGTGCAAGCAGTTTTTTCATACACTAAGAAAGAGTTCAATAGACTAGAGTCAATCCTTCGTAGAGGTTCTCGAATGTGTATGGATGGATCATATTCATATCGTAAGCGGCTTAAATTTCTAAAGATACCATCTTTGGGTCAGAGGCTATATTACCTAGACCTTGTTGCATTATGGCGAATGGTTAATGGGATAGATGGGTTTCCCTCGTGCTATGTTAAAGTTTGTTCTCAGTCGTGTCGTGGCCACCCGTTGAAACTATTTAAGTTTCCCCACGGTAAAGTAGTGAGTTTGGCTAGGCTCTCACATCGAGCATTAAACGCCTGGAACACGTTGCCAGGAGAAATAGCATGTACCAAGGACTTCTCTCAATTTAAAGTTCAACTTCGTCAGTGGATTAATGATCATGGCATTCCGGATATATACAATATTATGTAACCGCTATTTACTTTTTTTCTTTTCTTTTTTTCATATTTTCCTATGTGATCAGTTGAAACAGCCATTTGTCTATAACTTGTAATACTACTAATAATAATCTATGACTTAAAAATGCGATATTTGATATGCATCGCTTAAGACGCCCTCTCCCATACATTAACATCAACCTATTCTAAAATAGTGTTGATTATACTTTCGAACGAAAGTATTGCACGAATATATTAATTATACTTTCGTTTTTTGTTTGTTTTAATTTGTTTTGTAAAACTGTAAATTTGTAATTTAATCGACTTGTAAGTGTATGTGCATCCACAATAGCCACTTTAATCGTCTTTATTCATCTTTAGCCGCTATATTCAAGATGCATAATGTAAGTTTTAGATTGTATCGAAACACGTTTTTCTAGGCTAGCTAACAGTTTGCCTTAAAAAACCTAAGGATTTAAACCTTTAGAGTTATTTAAGGTTTTGTAATGTCTAAGAAAGAGTTCTTTCAATTTACTTAGATTTTATGATTATCTAATGTTACCAATATGAATATTAATAAGTTATTTGATTTAAAATTAAGGCTAGTGTTAATTAATAGCCCTATCCAACACATCAACATCAGCCTATTATAAAATAGTGTTGATTATACTTTCGAACGAAAGTATTGCACGAATGTATTGATTATAATTTCGTTTTTTGTGTTTTAATTTGTTTTGTTGTAAAATAGTAATATCGCTGACAAGTATTTTTTATATATAAAATGTATAATAATACAGTTTAAAGGTTACCCGCAAATGGGCCCGTACATTATAATTAATATAATTGGTGATATGTGAAAATGTATATTTTTTTCGTGATTACGTGTTGCTTATGATGTCCCACGTATTTTTCTTAGTTGAAGCTCTCCCTCCTCTAATGCAGTAGGACGCAGCACGGCATAAGCAGAAAGCTAACACTCGTTTTAGTCTGCATAAGCATTCAGCATAGGGACGGTCATGTTTAATGGCTTGTTTTCTTGCAATTGCCTTCAAAAGATTTAAGGCATTTGGACCGATTCCACCGGAACAAGTAAATATTGCAGGCATAAATGTGCCCCGTTCGATAACCCTGATTCGTTCGTCATATTTGGCACGTTTTCGTAATTCGTGATATTCAAACGCAGATGACGTCGATTGGGAGTATGAATTGGCGTGGCTGTTGAACACTACGACATCTATATATGTCCGCTCAAAACGCCTCCCTGTTAGACCTGCACAAGCAATGTCTAGTCTGGACTTGTCCTTACAGCTCGTCGTTGAACGTTCGAACTTAATGAACTCTTGAACCTTCTGCAACAAGGGTTCGACTTCCACGCCATTGCATACGTCCGATAGTTCCTCAGCGATTTTATCTCTGACTTAATTGTGTCGAGCAATGGACTGACCTCCGCGTTTACATGATAGTAGGTGGTTTATGCCCGCTTTAGCACTACATTGACACTCAGTAATAACGACATCATTTGGTTCGACAACAAAAAGAGCTTGAACAGCTCGAACACGTTGGTTCACAACAGGGAAAACAGAAGAAAAATTAAAAAATAAAATAAAACATAATAATGTGCAATTCAGTCATGACGACAACGCATCCTGAGGTGATTTCGCAACCGTCGTTTAAAACTCCCCTGGTTACCATTTACCTTCACAGCAGGTAGACTATTCCAGATAGGTACAATTCTATCATGGATTGTTGATATTCGTTTATTGCAGGCTCGTCTTCTCTTTAGCATATAGTTGTGACCACGTAGACGATCGTTGGTTCTTAGCTCAAACGTGTCTTTGCAACAGTGGCCTGGGGTGGTCAAGCACCTCCACACGAACATCAGATCATTAAATTTTAGTGAAATTTTCACTGGAGGAACTTCAAGACAGCGCATGCGTTCCTCATAAGGTAACGAACGTATGGACCGCACTAAATGTGTGCACCGATGGAGAATGCGTTCGTAAGCGTCCAGCTCAAGCTGGAACTGAGGGTAAGCAACGACGGACCCATACAGCATGTGTGGGAGGATTGCGCCTTGGTAAAGGGTACGCAATCCCACAGAATCAAGATGACCGAACACCCTGCGTACTATACCGAGGAGGCGAACGCACTTGCTTACAACATGATCGACATGAGAGCGGGATCCTAAGTCACTAGTTACAATCACACCCAGGTTCGATATTTGCGAGACCTTTACAATCTGACAGCCATCAATTCGGTAGCTACCACTGAATGTAACTTTTCCAATATGTAGGTGGGGACATTTCGTAGGGTTCACTTTGAGTCCGACAGCATTGCACCATCGAGAAACCATCTCGAAGTCTTTCTGGAGTATACTTACATCACTGGGACTATTCAATGAACGCCATATTTTGAGGTCGTCAGCGTACAGAAGACACTGTGAATTTATGACAGAAGGGAGTGAGTTGATGTAGACGTTGAAGAGTAGTGGGCTGATTACACACCCCTAAGAAACCCCTACAAGCATAGGAAGCCATTCAGACAAGACACCGCCGATCTTAACTGCGAAGAAACGAGATGTTAGGAATGAATGCAGATATCTATAAATAGGACCTCTGATACCGTAGTGCCAAAGTGCTGAGAGTAGAATGTCATGTTTCACACAGTCGAAGGCTTTAGACAGATCAAAGAAAAGCACATCGAGTTCAACACCTGATCGCATGGAATCAGCCCAACTGTGTCTTGATGTTGCAAGATTGGTGATCGTAGATCTGTTCTTCCTGAAGTCATGTTGTACATCACTGAATATATTGAGACTTTCAAGGTGGAAACGGAGAGCTTTATCAATTAGTTTTTCGAGAACTTTACAAGCCACACAAGTGAGACTGATAGGTCGGTAATTATTCACAGAAGTACGTTCGCCCTTCTTGAACAGTGGAAAAACCAATGACTTCTTTAAGTCATTAGGAAGTATGCCGCTAGATATCGAGCACTGAAATAACTAAAAAAGCGGTCTACATAAGATATCAGCTGATTCATAAAAAAGTAAGGGAGGCAGTCTGTAAGGACCAGCAGCAATGGAGGCAGAAATGCCGATATCGTGTATGCGATGTGCGGGTGCATGAGCATAGATTAGAATGTCATCGGCGTATTGCATGACGTTAAAGGAGTAAGGTTTGATAAATGGAGAGAGATCGCCAAGCAAAAGAGAGAAAAGCAAGGGACCTAGGACTAAACCTTGTGGGACCCCGCAAAAAAAATAGGGATGGGATGAGAGGATGATGAATTAGAACAGACGCGAAAGGAACAATCGGATAGATATGAGGCGAACCATGCTACGGAGGAGGAAGAAAAGCCGTAATCATAAACGAAGGCGAGAAAGGAGGACGGAGTGGTCGACAATGTCGAATGCGAAGGAGAGGTCGAGGGAGATGAGAACACTATATAGAGCCTTGTCTCGAGAAATGAGTAAGTCGTTGTACACTTTTATGCATGCGATTTCTGTCGAGTGATTAGAGCGGAAAGCGGATTGGAAAGGAGGGTACAGATTGGATGAGGAGAGATAAGCGTTGATTTGTATTAAGATGAGGCGTTCTAAGAGCTTTGAAAGAGTAGGGAGTAGTGAAATGGGGCGATAGCTAGAAGGAAGGGAGGGGTCGAGCGATTGTTTCTTAAGGAGGGGACGAACGATTGCGGATTTCCAGTGTGAAGGGAAGATACGACTGCGGATGGACGAGTTAAACAAGGTTGTGAGAAATGGGGATATCGATGAGCATATAGATTTTAATATGTGGGTAGGCAGGGGATCGGCATGTGAGGTTTTGTTGGGCAAGGACATGAGGACAGATGATACTTCTGTAGGTGAGACAGGGAGAAGATGAAAGAGTTCCGGAAGGATGAGAGTAGACTGGGCAGAGTGGGATAGGATGGAGACCGGGGTGTGAGAGAGCAGCGTGGATACTTTAGTCTGGAGAAATGACGAATAATCATTAGCATTGATGTTGCATGGCGTAGAGGAACGAGCCAGGATTGAGTTAAAAGTATGCCAGAGAGTCTTAGAGTTGAATGAAGTGATGATTTTATGCTACCAGAAGGAGTTGCATTTGGTACGTAGTAGGTTGAGATGAGACCGGCGAAGAGCAAGATAGTAATCACGGAAAGACGGAGTGATCGAGCGGAAATCGCGTCTGAGAGAGCGGTGATAGACTCGAAAAGCATGGCGGAGTCTACGCTTTGAGAGTAGACATTGGATGTCAAACCATGGGGCACGGTGCAAGCGACGGTGTGGGTGATACTTGAAGGGCAAGAGAATATCGAGAGTGGATGTGAGCTCAGAGTCGAAAAGAAAGGCGAGATCGTGAGGAGATGAATATGTTATTGTGGGTAATGATAGAGACGATTTGAGTAAGGCAGAGCGGAGAAGGGAGAGGTCAAGATTTCTCAAAGGGCGACTTAGAATTGTAGGTGTGTGGAGGGGTTGAGGTAAGGGATTAATAGGAACGGTGAATAATTTGTTGAATGAAACTAAGTGTCCCAGATCAGAATTGAAACTAACGCTACCCAAGAGTTGCGATGAATGCCTGTTGAAACTATCTTTTCCAGACGAACTAGCTAGATTCAAACTGGATACTGCTAAGTGACGCTGTTGATCGTTATGGGATTCCAACGAACTACTGGGCGCCACCTGACAACCTGAAAATTTCGAATGCATAAGTTCGTTTCACCTACAGATAGCTTCAGAATTTTCACCTTCAGAATATCGAGTGGATGTGAGCTCAGAGTCGAAAAGAAAGGCGAGATCGTGAGGAGATGAATATTTTATTGTGGGTAATGATAGAGACGATTTGAGTAAGGCAGAGCGGAGAAGGGAGAGGTCAAGATTTCTCCAAGGGCGACGTAGAATTGTAGGTGTGTGAGGAGGTTTGTGGTAAGGGATTACTAGGAACGGTAAATAATTTGTTGAATGAAACTAAGTGTCCCAGATCAGAATTGAAACTAACGCTACCCAAGAGTTGCGATGAATGACTGTTGAAACTACCTTTTCCAGACGAACTAGCAAGATTCAAACTGGATACTGCTAAGTGACGCTGTTGATCGTTATGGGATTCCAACGAACTACTGGGCGCCACCTGACAACCTGAAAATTTCGTATGCATAAGTTCGTTTCACCTTCAGATAGCCGGTTTCGTAATTCTGTTTTTGCTTCTTTCAACTTTAAACGATCTTCGAGACTCCGATCCTTAAGAATACGATGTGGATAATCTTTAAGTCGAAAACCACGTTTGAGCAAAATGTCTGCATGTTTTGCGGAAGATAATACAACTTTCAACAATATTGGTTTCTCTACCACCTTTTTTCCAAGTCGAAACAACTTTGTAACCTTCAGAGTAGAAGCTAACTTCTCATCACCTTCTAAGAGTAACTGACAGAACACAGTACGGAGGCTGGACACATCGTCATTCATACGTGTTTGTGAGTTACTGGCCTTTGATTCAGAGATACCACTAAATAGGATATTGCAAGACCTATCTAGATGCGAACGGTAGTTTGTGGAAGGAGCGTTGTCCAAAGAAATATATGCGATTACATGTTTACGTAAAAACAGACAAAATCAAATTTGAAAATAAAATGTAAAGTAAATTTGGTGTTTAATAGAAGGAAAAAATGTTGAGTTGAGGGCGGAGGAACATTGAGAAGTAGATAATTACTTGATCGCAGAGTCAAGAGGCCAGAACGCGAATCATCAAGATAAGAAAGGTGTAAGTATGACGGTGAGTGACAAAATAAAAGACGAAGGATAATAATATTATCATGTAGACAACGTTACGAGTATAGATCAGAGTTGCTGATAAATCGATAGTCAAAATAAAAGAAAAAGAGAAAAACAAAAACAAATCAGTCAACAATTTAAAATAATCTGTCGATTAAAGAGCTCACGTGTTGCCGCATTTACAATATCATCGCTTAAACGATTCCATGAATTTATTATTCGTTGTCCAAATTGAATCGTCCTAGAATGTACTATTCGTCGGCGACTAAGATAAAACGAGTGACCTCGCAAAGCTCGAGTTGATCGAATGTTGAAAAGCTCACGCAACACATGATGTTTATTGTGAAATATCTCCCATACAAGACACAGATCCCGCGAGTCACGAATATCACATAACGACTGCATATTTGAAGACCGAAGACGGTCCTAGTAAGGAAGTTCTCTCAAAGAATGTACTAATTTTGTTTCCCTACGTAGTACCTTCTCAGTGTCTTAGTACAAAAGCGTTTGCAAGAACTCTAAAAGAACGTGGACTTACATAGCTGAATGATCGGCGAAGAAAATCAACCATACGCATGGCCTTCGAACAAATGTACTCAGTGTTTTGACGAGTGCAGAAATCATTCGTTATCCATACGCCAAGATCTTTATAGCTCGAAACCAATTTTATTACTCGATCCCCGAGATGATATATCGGTACTGGAACAATATTACGTGATCGAATGTGCATGCAAGTGCACTTCGAGGCATTAACAGAGAGACCATTAGAACGTGCCAACTTAAGAACCGTGTCAATATATGACTAAAGAATGTTTCGATCATAATCCGACTTGATGGCTCTCAAAATTTTTTAATCGTATGCAAATAATAATGAATGCGAACTTATTACACTGGGAAGATCGTTGATGAAAATACAAAACAGCAGAGGACCCAATACATACCATTGCGGGACACCGGCATAAACTGGATAATGCTCGGAAAGGGTACCGTGAATTGCGACCTGGTATGTGCGACCAGAACGAAAGTTGCATATCCAACGAATGATAATTGGATTGATGTTTAATGCACTCATCTTCATAATCAACTTAGCATGGGGGACATGATCAAATGCTTTGGAGAAGTCAAAAAATATGATATCTACAGCATACACCTCATCCACTATAGAACCCCAACTTTCCTGTGCCAATAAAAGGTTGGTTACTGTGGAACAGTTCTTACGAGGTGAAAAACGTAGAAGGAGCGATATCATTAGGGTTTCAAATTGTTGCCAAGATGATTCAACTCCAAAAATCAATGGATCACACCAATTTGTACCAAGAACGGATTGACGTACTTAACTGAAATTGGTTTTGAAACATTGTACTGGCATACATGAAGACTCAGGTTGTGACAATATATTAGATAAGTTTGTATTAAAGCGAATAACAGAATGGTCAGCGCTGCCTAGAGGATCCAAATATGTTACACCAGTGACCAAATATTTATTGGAAGTAAGACAAATATCAAACAAAGATTGATGGTCTTCAGAGAAACGAGTAAACATTGAGACATGTTGGGTTAGATTAAGAAAATTGATAGAATCAAGGAATGATGATGAATAATTATTGTTATCTAAGCATATGTAATTAGTCCAGTCTATAGAAGTCATATTTAGATCACCCACTACTACCACATTACTACGAGATCCAAACTTTAATAATGTATCAACTATGGAACAAACATCTATTCTTGGACTACGATATATCAAACCAATAGTAATTAACACATGACCGGACAGTAATATATCGCCCCATAGTGTTTCTGTGCCATCTTCAGACTTGGCACTTAAGGTCATAAACGCTACACTATTATGTACATATAAAATTACCCCACCTCCTCTCTTTCCGGTCCTATCGACACGATAAGAAGAATAATTAGCTATTTCAATCTCGTGATCAGATATATCGGAGTGAAGCCAGCTTTCTGTTATTGCGATTAACAAGGGCTGGGAATATTGAATACGTTGCTTTAATTCGTGAATTTTATTATGAAGACTGCGTGCGTTAGTATACAAGATCACAGAACTAGATCCTATTGAAGCACGTGTTATTTCCCTTACTGTTATCACAATTGGATTTCACCAAAGCAGACCACAACGGTGACTGATGATAAAAAATGTCATCTAAGTAATCACATGTATTTGTAATGGGTATGTTAGATAAGCTAGAAGCGACGAGAGGAGCTAAATCAAATCCACAAACAGCGGAATCCAATTCAAGCGAGTCCCTCGTCGCACAATTTGAAAATTCCGAATTCTTAAGTTTGTTTCTCCTGCATCTAAGCGCGATCTCAATAATTGTCTAACCTCCCGAAGACGTTCACGCTCAAACTTGTCAAGATCATTTAGTAATCTAACGGGAGAACCTTTAAGCTGATAGGAGTTGATCAAAATAGTTTTGGCAGCCGCTGCGTCGGTAAAAATTGCTTTTTATAATCTAGGATGATTATTCTGCTTTTAGCCAATTCGAAACAAAGCTAATAGTTTAATTTCGAACGTGACCTCTTTCGGTGACGCTACCAAAATGGTTGATAGTATCGCACGAACTTTGGATAAGTCATCATCTAATCTATGCTGTATGTTGACCGACATAGATTCAGGTATATTAGTGAAAACGATAGTGCGAGAAGGATCATGATATGTGCGTACGCGGTAAAAGTGCTGCTCGGAGGAAATCACTGATTTTCCATTAAGATTATGTGGAGATAGATCAATGATTCCAGTTATTTGGCATGCATCAGGTATAACATTTGCCAATGACTCGAATTGATTTGAATCTTTGTGATTAAGAGAAACTTCATCTAACTGAACCAGATTGTTAACATATGTAGAGCGCTAAGGTGAATAAGCATTGATTGGATCAGTCAATACATCTGGATTAGTAAGAGTTGCTGAGAAGCTTGAATTGATATCGGATTGACTGTACGATCGTTGTAGGTTTCCACTATCCAAATTTCCGTTATTGATAAGATTGCCATTATCCAAACTGTTATTTTCGATAATCGGTGATGATCTATTGATTAATAAGTTCGATGTTCAATTTAATGATTCACTTTCGATTTGCAGGAAGTCTGTGACAACGTGTTGCTCTTGCAATGTTTGGGAATTGACCGCTTTCTTCATTTGATGATACTAATTGTTCTTTTCCATGTCTGCCACAGTTTCGTTCGAATTGTATTTCACTAACATCTTTGTCACAAACGATACTATTTGAATTGTCATTACTGATAGACGATTGATCATTTTTTGAAACTATCAATTCTTTACGAAGAGATGCTGAACAGAATCCGCATAGAAAATATCTATCTAGAAAATTTGAAGGAAGACGAAGAGGTAGCCAAACAGTAGTCCACACAGGGCAATCTATCATGGAACACTCTACATAATGCTGGGATCCATTATCATTCACAGTCGATTTTGTCGTTTTCCTCCATTTTCCCATATTGATCATAATTAGTTTCAGATATAATTAAGATATAATTGTAAGTAGTTAATTTAACAGCCAAGAAAGTACAAACTGAAATCGTAAAGTGGATTTGAAATTGTGTATATTAATCTCTCAAACTTTTTTAGGTGTTAATTAATTGTGTATACTAATCTCTCAAACTTTTTTTAATCTCTCAAACTTTTTTATTAATCTCTCAAACTTTTTAATTTGTTTTGTAAAACTGTAAATTTGTAATTTAATCGACTTGTAAGTGTATGTGCATCGACAATAGCCACTTTAATCGTCTTTATTCATCTTTAGCCACTTTATTCAAAATGCATAATCTAAGTTTTAGATTGTATCGAAACACGTTTTTCCAGGCTAGCTAATAGTTTGCCTTAAAAAACCTAAGGATTTAAACCTTAAGAGTTATTTAAGGTTTTGTAATGTCTAAGAAAGAGTTCTTTCAATTTACTTAGATTTTATGATTACATAGTTTTACCAAAATGAAGACTAATAAGTTATTTGATTTAAAATTCAGGCTAGTGTTAATTAATACGCCCTATCCAACACATCAACATCATCATATTCTAAAATAGTGTTGATTATACTTTCGAACGAAAGTATTGCACGAATGTATTGATTATACTTTCGTTTTTTGTTTTAATTTGCTTTGTTGTAAAGCTGTAAATATTTAATTTAATCGACTTGTAAGGGTATGTGTATCCACAATAGCCACTTTAATAGTGGCTATCCCAATAGCCACTTTAATAGTGGCTATCCCAATAGCCACTTTACTTGGCAAACACGTGCCGGAGCACGTTTACATAACCACAACAACACAAAACAAAAATCTAAATCATGTGTTGATGAGGTGGGTACGAAGGCGGCGTTTGAATGTAATAAATGAGGGACCGCGGTGGACGTCGAGTGGGAGCTGATTCCAGGGGAGTGATGCGGCGACGAGGATGGATCGGAGACCGTAGTTGTTAAAGTAATAGGAAGCGTGGAGTAAGAAAGAATTATGGGAACGAAATGATATAGAGGTGGGACGAGTGTCATCTAAGAAATGGAGATTGATGAACGATGGGGAACCGACAGCGATGATATATGATGAGATATGAGATTTGATATGCAAAGTGACGTCAAAACCAGAACTAGAAAAACTAAAGTCGTCACACTAAAATGCACAACTCGTTTTAGACTAGATGAATACTTCGTGCAATTATGATTCACTATTCAGAGTAAAGTAAGAATTTTGTAGAATAAGTGGTTGCTGGCTTTATGAAAAAATATTGCTGACAAGTATTGTAAGAATACTTGACGAGATTCAGTTGATGGGATTCAGTTAATCCCGTCAATTATCCCGTTAATTAATACGCCCTATCCAACACATCAACATCAACCTATTCTAAAATAGTGTTGATTATACTTTCGAACGAAAGTATTGCACGAATGTATTAATTATAATTTCGTTTTTTGTGTTTTAATTTGTTTTGTTGTAAAACTGTATTATCGCTGACAAGTATTGTAAGAATTGTTGATGAGATTCAGTTAATCCCGCCTCACCTCCATAAATTTTCATCATCTGACTCTATTCTTATTAATGCTCCGTCATTTTCCTCAAATTGTGACCGGCGTTCCTTTTTATTGCCACTCCTCTTCTATTGAATAAATTGTCTTCGGCCATCTACTCAACCACCTCCTTTCCATCCTTCAAGCACAGTCTCCTCTCTCTATTTTGTCCCTTAATAATTGATTCAATTATTTACACTTTTAAACTGTTCCACACTCTTCCACACATCCACATCGACCTATTGACATTGATTATAATTCCTTCATTTAAGAACAAGCAGCTATATTAGGCTGTGGAACGAACACTTCTTGAAGAGTTAACATTGAGTCAACATTGAGTTCAAAAGTCGACAAGTTAACATTATACTATCGTTCTTTGTTTGGTTTAAATTCTTGTTGTTAAAACTTTAACAGCAAAAATTGGATAACATTAGAGAAGTCGGAGAACTGATAGTAAATATTTTATCAAGAATTGACTTTCCTCGAGTCGGAAATTGGACGATTTACAAGAGACTAAAAAGACTGTAAAACTTTAAATTTGTAATTCAGTGGACTTGAAAGTGGATGTATATCCACAATAGCCAATTTAATAAAC
This sequence comes from Pomphorhynchus laevis, assembly GCA_012934845.2. NCBI lineage: Eukaryota > Metazoa > Acanthocephala > Palaeacanthocephala > Echinorhynchida > Pomphorhynchidae > Pomphorhynchus > Pomphorhynchus laevis. Next base: position 100,273 of record WNNJ02003786.1, read on the forward strand.
CAGTACTATTGAAGATATCACATTAAAGATGTTGCTTTAATCATAATTCCCGGAAGTCTTAAATTTCCAGAACATCAGGTACATTTATTCTTTGGTCAACGTTATATTTAAAAAAGGATTTATTTTAACGTGGCAAATGCGTGCCAGCGCACGCTTACATGACCACAACAAAACAAGACTGTGAATCAGGTGTCGAGAAGGTGTGAACGGAGGAGGTGTTTGAATGTGATAAAGGATCGGGCGCGGCGGACGTCGAGAGGGAGTTGATTCCAGGCGAGTGAGGCGGCGACGAGGAAGGATCGGAGACCATAGTTCTTGGAATAATTAGGAACGTGGAGTAAGAGGGTATGACAGGAACGAAGCGATAGCGAGGTGGGACGAGTATCGTCTAAGAAAGGAAGGTTGATGAACGATGGGGAGCCGACAGCGATGAGACGAAAGGTAACGAGAAGAAGGCGGAGTTTGATGCGGATGTGGATGGTGGGCCAGGAGAGTTGGGCAAAAAATGTGGATGTGTGGTCGAAGCGACGGAGACGAAAGAGCACTTGAACAACGGTGTTGATTATTCGTTGTAGGGGTAGGATGATGGATTTTCGAGAATTGGCGAAAAGGCTAAGGCAGTAATCGATTTTAGGGAAAAAAAGCGATGAAAGAAGAGATATACAAGAACGGAAGTCGATAAGGGGGCGGATACGGCGGATGTCACGGAGAATTAAGTTAGATGAGCGGACCTTGTCACGGACGAAGGGTTTAAGGGAAAGGTGATCATCGAAATGGAATCCTAAGAAAATGAGATTGTAGGCTATGGGGATGATCGATGAGGCAAAATATACAGTGGGAGGAGATATGTTTGGTTTACGGGGAGGATCCACATTATTTTGGACTTTTCGGGGTTTAGAAACGAGATGGAGATTGGAGAGACGTTTGTAGATAGAAGAAAGACAGTTGGAGGCATAAATGCCGATATCGTGTATGCGATGTGCGAATGCATGAGCATAGATTAGAATGTCATCAACGTATTGCATGATCTTAAAGGAGTAAGGTTTGATAAACGGAGAAAGATCGCCAAGCAGAAGAGAGAAAAGCAGGGGACCTAGGAATGAACCTTGTGGGACCCCGCAAAAAATAGGGATGGGATGGGAGGATGATGAATTAGTACAGACGCGAAAGGAAAGGTCGGATATATATGAGGCAAGCCAAGCTACGGAGGAGGAAGAAAAGACGTAATCATAACGAAGGCGAGAAAGGAGGATGGATTGATCGACAATGTCGAATGCGGAGGAGAGGTCGAGGGAGATGAGAACACTATATAGAGCCTTGTCTCGAGAAATGAGTAAGACATTGTACACTTTTATGCATGCGATTTCTGTCGAGTGATTAGAGCGGAAAGCGGATTGGAAAGGAGGGTACAGATTGGATGAGGAGAGATAAGCATTGATTTGTATTAAGATGAGGCGTTCTAAGTGCTTAGAAAGAGTAGGGAGTAATAAAATGGGGCGATAGCTAGAAGGAAGGGAGGGGTCGAGCGATTGTTTCTTAAGGAGGGGACGAACGATTGCGGATTTCCAGTGTGAAGGGAAGATACGACTGCGGATGGACGAGTTAAACAAGGTTGTGATAAATGGGGATATCGATAAGCATATAAATTTTAATATGTGAGTAGGCAAGGGATCGGTAGGTGAGGTTTTGTTGGGCAAGGACATGAGGACAAATGATACGTCTGTAGATGAGACAGGGAGAAGATGAAAGAGTCCCGGAAGGATGAGATTAGACTGGGCAAAGTGGGATTGGATCGAGACCGGGGTGTGAAAGAGCAACGTGGATACTTTAGTCTGGAGAAATGACGAATAATCATTGGCATTGATGTTGCACGGCGAAGAGGAGCGAGCAAGGATTGAGTTAAAAGTATGCCAGAGAGTCTTAGAGTTGAATGAAGTTATGATTTTATGCTGCCAGAAGGAGTTGCATTTGGTACGTAGTAGGTTGAGATGATTCCGGTGAAGAGCAAGACAGGAATCACGGAAAGACGGAGTGATCGAGCGGAAATCACGTCTGAGAGAGCGGTGATAGACTCGAAAAGCATGGCGGAGTCGACGCTTTGAGAGTAGACATTGGATGTCAAACCATGGGGCACGGTGCAAGCGACGGTGTGGGTGAGGCTTGAAGGGCAAGAGAATATCGAGAATGGATGTGAGTTCAGAGTCGAAAAGAAAGACGAGATCGTGAGGAGATGAATATGTTATTGTGGGTAATGATAGAGATGGTTTGAGTAAGGCAGAGCGGAGAAGGGAGAGGTCAAGATTTCTCAAAGGGCGACTTAGAATTGTAGGTGTGTGGAGGGGTTGAGGTAAGGGATTAATAGGAACGGTGAATAATTTGTTGAATGAAACTAAGTGTCCCAGATCAGAATTGAAACTAACGCTACCCAAGAGTTGCGATGAATGCCTGTTGAAACTATCTTTTCCAGACGAACTAGCTAGATTCAAACTGGATACTGCTAAGTGACGCTGTTGATCGTTATGGGATTCCAACGAACTACTGGGCGCCACCTGACAACCTGAAAATTTCGAATGCATAAGTTCGTTTCACCTACAGATAGCTTCAGAATTTTCACCTTCAGAATATCGAGTGGATGTGAGCTCAGAGTCGAAAAGAAAGGCGAGATCGTGAGGAGATGAATATTTTATTGTGGGTAATGATAGAGACGATTTGAGTAAGGCAGAGCGGAGAAGGGAGAGGTCAAGATTTCTCCAAGGGCGACGTAGAATTGTAGGTGTGTGAGGAGGGGTTTGGTTGTGAGTGAGATCAAGGGTGATAAGAAAGTGATCGGATAGACCAGGATCAGAGATGGACAGTGAAGTGTAGGCAGCAAAATGATCGGGGACAGCGATGATGTCGAGTGCCCCACCAATTATATGTGTGGGGGGCAGTGGAGATTAGTTTGTAATTGTAGTTTGATAGAATCTTGATGAACCTGATGGAATCCGTGTAAGAGGGGCGGTCTAGGCCGATATTGAAGTCGCCTATAACGAGTGAAGGGATTGAGGACAAAGAACAATGAGAAAGGAGGTCAGCGAGTTCGGTAAAAAATAAGGCAGTAGGAGCTGATAAACCAGGACGGTATACAATTGCGAGATTTAGAGTGATCGGGTTAGAATAACGACAAGTGAGCAATTCAAAAGAGCAAGGACTGAAAGGGGGATTGATTTTGCAAAGAGACGCAGGGTGACGCGCGAATGCGACGATGCCGCCATGATTAGAGAATTTAGAAGGGCATGAGCTGAAGGGGCGGGCGGATTCGACTAGGGAGCAACCGGTAGAGAGCATTTTAGTTTCAATGACTCAGTCTATAGTATGCCTTCACATATATGACTTTGTTGTCCCTGTTTTTCGTGCATGGTTCCAATTTGCTTTTAATTCAAAAAATATAATTTTTAATTATTTCAATTTTTACATATTTAAATACCAATAAGTTTATAGCATTTTATTTTTAAAAATTATTTCTGTTTTAAATAGCCATTATCAGGAAAGACATTTTATTAAATATAACTCAACTACAAACATTAATACGTAAATGTACTTGCATGAATATCAAGTATTTTTTGTAATTTTATATTTCTCGACGATACTAGTGATAATAGGCAAAATGAGAAAATAAAAAGTTATTAACTTGTAATTTTATTATAACAATAATATAGGGATACGAGTCGCATTTACGATTACGGGTCGCATTCACAAAAGTCTTATCTTAATACAGATAAACGTTTATTTCTGTTCATCCAATCTGTACCCTCCTTTCCGATCGGCTTTCCGCTATAATCAATCCACAGAAATCGCCTGAATGAAAGATTACAACGAACAACTTATTTCACGTGACAAGGGTCTATATAGTGTTCTCATCTCCCTCGACATCTCCTCCGCCTTCGACATTGTCGACCATTCTATCCTCCTTTCTCGCCTTCGTTATGATTACGGCTTTTCTTTCTCCTACATATCATGGTTTGCTATATATTCATCTGAGCCGTCTTTTTCGAGTCTGTTCAAATTCATCATCCTCTCCTCCCATCCATATTTTCTGCGGGGTCCCACAAGATTCAGTCATAGAACCCCTGCTTTTCACTCTTCTAATTGGCGATCTCTCTCCGTTTATCTAACCTTACTACTTTAACGTCATGCAATACGCCGATTACATCCTCATCTATGCTCATGCACCCGCCCATCGCATACACGATATCGCAATTTCTGCCTCCAACTGTCTTTTTTCTATCTACAAGCGTCTCTTTCATCTTCGTTTCGCTCTACACCGGACAAGTCCAAAATAATGTGGATCCTCCCTTATCAACCTAATATACCGCCTCCCACTGTATCTTTTGCCTCATTCAAATCATCTCTATAGTCCACAATCTGACTTTATTAGACTTTCATTTCGATGATTACCTTTCCCTTAAACGCTTCGTCCGCGGCGAGGTCCGCTCGTCTAACTTAATTCTCCGTGACATCAGCCGTAACCGCTTCCTTATCGATTTCCGTTCTTGTATGCCTCTTCTTTCATCGCTTATATTCCCTAAAATCGATTACTGTTACAGCCTTTACGCCAATTCTCCAAATCCATAATCCTAACCCTACAACGCATTATTAACTCAGCCGTTTGAGTGCTCCAACGTCTTCATCGCTTCGACCACGCATCTACATAACTTGCCCAACTCTCCTGGCTTACCATACACATCTGCATACAACTCCGCCTTCTTCTCGTAACTTTTCATCTCATCGTTGTTGGCTCCCCATCGTTCATCAACCTCTCTTTCTTAGACGACTCTCGCCACACCTGTTTATCACTCCGTTCCCGTAATTCCCTCTTACTCTACGATCCCCATTACTCTACGAAATATGGTTTCCGATCCTTCCTCGTTGCCACCCCACTCGAATGATATCAGATTCCTCTCGACAACTGCCTCGCTCCCTCCTTTATCACATTCAAATACCGCCTCCGTACCTATCTTCTCGACACATGATCGCGCCGGCACGCATTTGCCACTTAAAAAAACCTTTTTTAATACTAATAGATAATAATAGATAGTATGTATGTACACAGATGTGACACTTGAGCCTGGTCTTCAGTCAGTGAAAGCAGTAATAATTTTCGAAAAAGGAACCACAATACGCGATCGTGAAGCAAGGCTGAACATCGCCTATTGTGGACTCATTGGAGATAGAACTGAGAGATTCTTTATGGATATGTATTTTCAACAATCATGCTCCCGGTATAAATTCATGTTGTGTTACAAATACAATGAGAAAAGAAAAATTGGAAAATAAGCAAAGCGTGTATATTGAACGCACAGCATTCATATCTGTTGTGTTTGCTGTAACATGAGGGGAAGGAAACATGGCTTCTAATCTATCAAAGCTAATTGAAAGGAAAACCAATCAAAACTGGTTTGTTATACATCCAACTAGTTTGAGAATATGAATAAGCGTAAGTATGGCAAAGACTACTTTAATGTGCCTACGATCATTCATGTCGTCTTTAGCAAGTAAAAGCTATGAACTTTGATGCACTTAGATTATTTTATTTTATGATGTGCTTCTATACATGTGCATAATTTTGTTTTCTTAAAAATTAAAAAAATATAAAGGGGCTTATATTACAAATATATTGTTTCGAATGCGCATTATATACTTAAGTTATGTTTTTAAGGATGTAAAATTAATTTGTCACCGAGCCTTTTCGGATTTTTTATGATCTCGTTATATTCTTGCAATATTTTTCGTTGTGATTTTGAGTATTAGATAATCCTTCTATCAGTTACAACAACTAAAAGTTTTTGAAAGAACTTTGTATTGAATAATTGTAGCAGGTGACCTAAAGATCTGTTGACGAATTAATGATTATTCCGATGTTGGCGATCTTCAAAATGATAAGGACTCCATAAATAAATGGTACATGGATATAATATGCATATACCATATATATTGATTGAAGCTCAAACATCGTAGAAAAGTTATTCGACATTATCAAGAAACCAGAGATCGAGAAATAAATATTTGGAGCAGGTTTCCTTACGCTGCAAAAAACATCAACGAATTTCAACGCGCTTTAAATAGATTTAGAAAAAATTTAACACAGCGTAGCCTAGCAATGCAACCAGACCATCCATCACAACATAATGTGTTGTCCTTCGATCACGGTCAAGCAAATATTCACACATTCACAAGTAGTTCAACAAGCTCTGGTAAGTTTAACACAACAAACATTAATATTTATAAATCGTTACCTAAGAAAAAAATGTTTCAAGTTAGAATTTCAACTAAACAGGTTTCCTCCAAAACTAATAATTGGCAAACACTCATTGTTCCTTGTCTTTAACAAATTCGTAACATAGATTATAACAATCCAATGATCAGGAGTGTGTTTTACTTGGATAGATATCTTAAAAAGTGCTTCAACTCTTCAAAATAGATGGATTTATTCGTTCTTTACTTTTAGTGAGTTCTCAACTGATCAGTTTAATTGGTTATCAAAGAATGTAGTCTCCTTGTTCTTAGTAATCTCGATCCCGACCTCACCAAGCCTGAATTGTATAATTTTGAGTAATCGTCTAAAGTAAATATCAAGTGCGTTTTGAAATCTAAGAGGACTGAGTGACGTATTTCTATAGCTATAGTGATTTATATAGCTATAGTTTCTATAGCTGCATTATCGGACACCAAAGATAAGTTCGTTGTTTAGCAGGAGGTCGTATTGAACTCATTAATTCTCAGGTTTTATTATAGCTCCCAGCGATACTCTGACTATGTGTTCCCTCAGTGCTTTCACTCTTTCTTAGGCTCATTAGATACATCAGTGTGAACGACTCAATGGAACGTGTTTGTCATTGTGCTGAACAACATGCATATAAATCATGCACTAAGAAACACGAAAGGAAATGTCATAACTGTAATGGTCAGCACAAATCATATTACCAAAAATGCCGTCATTTCTTGTTGAATGTGGATTGGGGTATCTTAAGTAACAATTGAGACACAAGAATATATTTTAGTGCGAATAAAACGGAGTCATATTCTAGTGTTTCTTGCAAAATCAACTTACATGTGGATAAGATGTGAGCACTATAACATATGTGAAGTACCAAAATAGTAATCAAAACGATGCAGGAATCCTAGATAACTGGTGACTACAATTCATCAAATTCTTAAAATCCTTTTTGAGTGTCAACTCTAGAATTTCTGAAGTAATTCGTTCTTATTAAAAACAATTTCGAGACTAGCATATCTTTGGCGGATCATATACAATTAATAACGTCAATTACTAGCAATACAAGTAACAAAGATAATATGTAAAGGTAAAGCCAAAGCTTTTAAATAACATCCATATGCCAAAAAGTTATATCTGTTCCGTATTGCATAAACGAAAGAAACTAACTTTTTGTTTATCAAGGACTAAAAAAAATGCCAATCAGTTATTTTTCAGATATTTATAGACGCGCACCACAAATCGGTGCAATGCACGAAACGTTGTGACATCAAAGCATCAGTACCGCCAAAACAACGTGCAACGTTTCTCGCCGCACAGTGATGGCGGATCACCACAACTTCCTCCACCTCATATCTTCTCAGAATCGAATTGGTGGATTCCTTATCCTTTAATCTTTTCTAAGTAACGGTTCATCGTTTCTCTGAATATTATTATCACCTCTTGAATCTTTTCCTATCACTACTTGTCATTTCTGGCTTCGTTGTCATTTTCGTCGTTTTAATGTGATATATAATTTGAACTTGATGTCTTCTCAGATCATTCTTTAGTTACTGGAAAGTCGGTAAGGTCTTTGTTTGTTAAAGAATGCTCTTGTGCGCTTTCCGTTCTCGGCCGCAGATTACTTGCACGTCTTCTTAAGCCTGAATTGGTCCAAACCCTATAAGGCGACCAACCATTTCGTTCCTTTACGTTTGCTGGATTCCACTTGCCACTTATAGAATCGCGAAGCCAAACAGGTTGATGCTACTGAAAATCTCTCGATTTAGCTTTGGAATCCCGTTTTACCTTCTGGAGGTTTCTCCTAGTATTAGTCCTGCCTTGACATGACGATCTCAGCCTATAGAAAAATGTCATCAACTTGCGACCATACATCACTTCTGATGGTGATTTCTCTATCGTTGAATGTGGGATATTTCTATATGATAGCAAGAATTGGTTGATTGCTAACTGCAAATTTGTTCGCGGTATGTTCCATTGTATTCATCTTTTAAATGTTCCAATAAATCTCTCGACCAGCTCATTTGTTTGATGATGATATGGTGAACTTCGTATGTGCCGGATGGCATTAGCATGACAAAAATCATTGAATTTATGTGATTGAAAAGGAGGATCATTGCTCGACACTATTTCTGTCGGAACTCCCATTCTTGCAAAGTGATCTGAGTTCTTTGTAGCCATAAAATAATATCGTCTTTCACAGATAGTTCAGACCGGCGATTACTGTAAGGTCGAGTTTCTTGATCGATTTGATTTGGCCAATCACTTCGAATATATAGTTTTATCTGCAATATTTCACTATCCCGGAAACGACGAGTTTTGTAGTTGTTCGAATGTAATGCTCACTGATCCGAGCTCCGAAGATTGCAATAAGTGGACTTCATCATCTGATGACATCAGATTGGTGTCTTGCATCGGATGACGTGATAGAGCATCCGGAATGGTGTTACGTTTTCCTGTGATGTGACGAATAGCATAAGTATATTGAGATAAAATAATAGCCCATCTCACCAACCTCTGGTTACACATTTTCCCAATGTTTCTGTTGTTTCCAAATATGTTATAAGGGCTTGTGATCTGTCCACAACGTGAAATGCCTTGCTGCCAAGTATTGATGGAAATGTTGAATTCCAATTATAAGAGCTAACGCTTCACCATCAATTTGGGAGTTCTTCTTTAGGCATCTCTAAGCGTTCTGGATGGGTAAGCAATTGGCCGTAACACCTCATTTTCTAATACTTGATCAAGCATTGCTCCCAATCCTTTTTTGCTTGCGTCTCAAAATAGGTGAACAAGTTTTCTCTCTTCGAATGGTTAAAGAGTTTTTGCATCAATCAGAGATCTTTTTATTTGATTAAATGATGCTTAATGGTCTTTCGTCCATGACCAAATGGCTTTACGACCACTAAGTTTGCATAAGGAAGAACATTTTGTCTGTAGTCCTGACACGAAACGATCTAGGAAGTTTACAGTCCCAAGGAACGTTCGTAGTTCGGCTTTATTAATTGGGGTCGTCAATTTCACAATCGCTTCATTTTTTCTTGAAAGGTTTAATTGTATCATTATGGAATGTGTGACCCAGAAAGTCAACTTGGTTTTGCAAAAAACTTCACTTATCCGACTTTACCTTGATGCCTTCCTCTCTGAAACACAAATACACTTTTTAAATTTTGCAAGTGATATGTTCTTGATCCTCCCGATATTATAATATCATCCAAATACACTGCGGTCATCGGTATGTCGTGCAACAATTGATCCATATACCTTTGAAATATAACAGGGGCCGAACAAATTTCGAACGGTAGACGTGTGTAACGATACAGTTCAATATGTGTAGATACCACAAGAAACTTGCGAGATTCCGACTCGACTTGTAATTGCAGGTACGCTTCTCTCATGTCGATTATAGAATATTGAACGCCACCAGCAATCTTTGCACTGATATCTTCAAAAGTTGGGAGAACGTACGGATCAATTGACAGATAAGAATTCACTGTAACTTTAAAGTCGCCGCATATTCTGACTCCCCCTCCTGGTTTTCGAACCACAACTAACGGTGAAGCCCACCCACATGTTCCTTCGTACTGTCAACCGGTTCCACAATGCCTTCTATTACTTTTTGTTTGATTTCTTCTTCAACATGTTCCTTCAATCCGAACGGAGCACGTCGACTGCTCTAATATCTTGGAATTTCATTGTTTTTAAATTAAGCTTGACCATAAAATTTCGAACACACACCAGCGTATTCTCAAATAACTCGTGGTAACTATCCAATATATCTCTGAGATCCACATATTTTACTATGCCTAATGAAATAGATGCGCACGGTGTATTATCTACTATTAATAGATCTCTTACACTGGGGCCACTCAATACCGAATGCGGTGATCAATGTTCTTCCAAAAAGGGACCGAGATTGAGTATCGACTACAACAGCGTCAAGTTTGCGTACTTGATTTTGACATGTAACTGTAACGGTGCATGCTCCGAGAGGAACAATTTGATGATTGTCATAGGTAGCTAGTTTTGTTGCAAAACGTAAAGTGGGCCTATCGATCGTTCTCCAGATACTGATTGGTAGCACACTAACGGATGCGCCTGTATCATATTCCATATCAATATGTTTACCACTGATTTCTATGTTGATAATTGGAATTCCAATTTGATTTTGATGAGTGAATTGAGTGAATATCACTGAGTGATACCAGTCAGTGTTTTCTTTTCACAATATCGATCTTGTGCAGGGTGTGTCCTTTCTTCAAGCTCATTTACTGATGATCGTCTGCATCGAATCGCAAAATGTCCCAGAATTCTACATCGTCTGCATCGTTGCCTACTGGCAGGACAATCATGTCCATCCCGATGATTTCGGCCGCAACGTTTACAACGTATGCCTTGTCATCGTCGTGAATTATCAAAGTCTGTTTTTCCTTTGTAAAACTTTTTATTGACCGCATCAATTTGTTCTGTTTTAATCAAGGCTGACTGTGGATTGTAATCATATATTGGTAAATCCGCTTTATGAAAACTCATGCTCTCAAATTGCCCCGCTGTCGTTTGCATCAATTCGTATGTACGTCCAATTAGGATAACAACGTCTAATGAGGATTAGTCATTTGTAATACCGCATTACGAACATATTGATGTAGTGTAAGTGTGACAATCACATCTTGAATTCTTTCATCAATATCCTGTCGTTTATTTGTGATTTGAGGCTTATAGAAGTCACAAAATCATGCTTTTCCTCGTAACTGCACAATCCAATCAGCGTAACTCTGACCTGATTTCATTCGTGTTTGATTGAAATTGTAACGAGCTGATATTATATGAACGGTTTTTTAAACGTTTATTAAGTGTTGCTATGATGTCGCTATATGACATGGTGCTGATGTCATTTCCCCCTGTCAGATTCATTATCAAATGATATATTGCAGGCCCAATCAATGACAAAAATAATTGTTTTTCTTTACTTCGTCCGTCATTCCGTGGGCTCGAAAATGTTGTTGAATCTGTTCATGATATTCACTCCATTCTTCCTCCGTTTCAATACATCCTCTGAATGTCGGAACAGTTTTTGCTTGGTTGTCAGAGTTGTGCGGTTGAAAGTAGTCGGACATTAAGTTGAATCATTGTTGCTGTTGATCCATGATTTGTTGTATTTAAACACTGATTGCACACTCATCGCCAGTTGTTCCGTTATCGTGTAAACCAGGGCTTCTTAAACTTTTTTATATAGCGACCCCCTTCAAGCTTAGGAAATTTTAAACGACCCCCTCCTCCATATAATGAAATATATATTAACCGTAGATGTAGATGTAATATCGCACTATTTTACAATGTAAATAAAATAAGGATTAAAGAATACGTACCCATTCATTTTACATATATATAATTGGAAACGTTGACGGGATATCGGTCGTAATAAAACACAATAAATAGAATGACATAAAACTATATATATTTATTCAATAGAAAAAATAAACTTTTGTAACAATTTTTTAATAAAAACATATTATTAACATCAAACAATATTAATGTGACGGATGTGATTGTTTATTTTTACACAAATAATTAAATCTAGGCTCAATTTGAATTAGTGCAGATCGTAATAAATTTTTAACGTTTATTAAAGTTGAACGGTATTTTGATTTTATGTAATTTAATGTGGAAAAGGCTGATTCACATAAATATGTTGTACAAAATGGCAGTAATTTGTTCATTGCCATTTCCGATAGTAGGGGATATTCTGATTTGATTTCTATCCAAAATTTATGCACGGGCACTTGAGAAAATCTGAGTCGCAAGGTAGTATCACTTGATAATTCGGCAAATTCTTCTTGTGCTTTTAAGTTTAAAAAATTAATTTCTTCCATTTCAATTGAAAATGGATTGCAAATCCATTGTTGTGTATCGATATCATTGGGAAAATACCTATGCATGTAAACTTCCATATCCTTCAAATGATTAACTATAATTTTTGTTATAGGAGTATATTTTTTTGAAATATTGTTACTAATTATATACTCGTCAGTAAATGGAAACATTTCGAGCTATCCACTTTCCACTCTGTTCTTCCATATAAGAATTTTTTTAACAAAGGCCTCAAGTATATTTTTTAACATAAACATATTAACGCAGACTCCCTGCATTGATAAATTCATATCATCGATTTTATCAAAAATATCTGCCAAATAGCATAGCTTGAGAAGCCATAAATTATCGTGAAAATAATCGGCCAAATTAGAATTTTGCTCTGTTAGAAATATAAGAACTTCATCTTGTAAGGTTAATAATCGTTTCAAACTTCGACCTCTTGATAGCCACCTAACTTCAGCATGTAGCAATAAACTTGTATAATCCGAATACATATCAATGCACAAATTTTTAAACAATCGACTATTAAGTGCTCGACTTTTAATAAAGCTAATGATTTTGACTGCATTAAAAAACACAGTGTTTAATTCTGGTGCAATTTTTTTAACAACAAGTGCCTCTCGGTGAATCATACAATGTGTAAATGTAATATGATCATTTCCAGCTTTAACAAATGCTGTAAAACCAAGATCTTGTCCGGTCATTGCTGCAGCACCGTCCGTGCACACACCAACACAATTTTTCCAATTTAATCCTTCTTTTTCAAAAAATACATTTACTTTTTTATATATATCTTTTCCACGAGTATGACCTTCCAGAGGACGACAAAACAGTATATCTTCATGAATGCTTCCCTCATAAATATATCTTACAAAAAGTAACAACTGTGCCATTTTTGAAATGTATGTCGACTCGTCCAGTTGTATTGCAAACTTTGAGCTGTCTTTAAGCCTCATAAGAAGCTGTTGAAATTGATCATTGCTAATGTCTGAAATTCTTTTGGACACAGTGTCATTTGATAATGGAATTTTATTAATTTCAGCAGCATACTGTTTTCCATGAACAATTTCAGACATTCTTATAGCTGCAGGTAGTAAAAGTTGCTCTCCAATAGTAAAAGGCTTTTTCGTTTTTTTTTATCAAATACGAAACTTCATACGATGCCAATAGATATTTATCATTCAAAGTAACATACTTCTCCAAAGTGTTCTTTTCTTTATTTGATGTTTGCAAAAGACGCTCAAAATATTCTATTGGCTTTTTTGATAACGTTGCATGTTTAGTTAACAAATGTCGTTGCAGTTTTGACGGTTTCATGCTTTCTGCAGCCAAAACTTCTTTGCAAATTAAGCACACTGGTTGTTCTTCATTGTTGTGAGAAGAGCATGTGAAGCCATACTGCAAATATGATTCGTCATATTTTCTTTTTTTGTTTTGCTAGAAGTCGGATTTGAAGCACTGCAACTTGATTGTGACGGCGTGGCAGACTTATTAGTTGGAATTTTAATTAGCCATTTATCCATGATGGTTAAATAATAATAAATAATTAAACAAAATGTAGTTGAACTTTAACGTAATAATTAAAAACACCAACTGAAAATTACACAGTAAATACACACATGACCCTACGAATACAAAGCTGAGTCCAAACTGAAGTACAAACGAAAAAATAACTACACTCGAATCTTTACCAGTGCAATGACAACAAATTACGATCAGATCAACCCCGACGCATGGCGTGTTCAAAGTGTGCAGCGCACAAAGGCACCGTATCACAAAGACGCCGAAAAAGAAGCTTTCGTTTAATTTGTTATTATTCTTTTATAAAAATAATATGCCGATTCGCCTAGCTTGATTATGCTTCCGTATTGTATGTGTAAGCTGTAAGGCGACGCGGCGTCTGGGTACTTATAATCACTAAGTTATCTTGCAAACACTGATGCCGGCGGCCAGACATCAATGTCGAACGTTCAGTTGAAAATCGAGGAGCGCGTTGTATTTATTATTTTAAATGCTACTTCCATATTTTCATTTATAGGCCCTACATAACAGTTTTGCATTGCCACTTTTTTCAAAAAATAGTTATAATAAAACTACAATAGTATTTTATGATTTTTATTTGTATTTATATTTGTACGTAGTGTGTATATTAATTTTAAAATTTTATTTATAATGATTGAAAAGTATCAGATCTTTGCGACCCTCTTTCAGTAGTCTCGTGACCCCCCCTGGGGGTCGCGACCCACAGTTTAAGAAGCCCTGTTGTAAACGAAAGAAACTAACTTTTTGTTTATCAAAAGCCAAAAACTGTCAATCAGTTATTTTTCAGATATTTATAGACGCGCACCACAAAACGGTGCAATACACGAAACTTTGTGACATCAAAGCATCAGTACCGCCAAAACAATGTGCGACGTTTTTCGCCGCACAGTGATGGCGGATCACCACAATATCATCAAGAGCTAAAAAAGAATTTATTTTAACGTAGCAAATGTGTGCCAGCGCACGCTTACATGACCACAACAAAACAAAAATGTAAATCATGTGTCGATAAGGTGTGTACGGAGGAGGTGTTTGAATGTGATGAAGGAGAGAGCGCGGCGGACGTTGAGATGAAGTTGATTCCAGGCGAGTGAGGCGGCGGTCAGGAAGGATCGGAGACCATAGTTGTTTAAGTAATTGGGAAAGTGGAGTAAGATGGTATGACGGGAACGCAGTGATAGCGAGGTGGGGCGAGTGTCGTCTAAGAAAGGAAGGTTGATGAACGATGGGGAACCGTGGTGGGCCAGGAAAGTTGGTCAAGATATGCGGATATGTGGTCAAAGCGACGGAGATGAAAAATCACTCGTACTGCAGAGTTGATTATGCGTTGTAGGGGTAAGATAATGGATTATGGAGAATTGGCGAAAATGCTAAGGCAGTAATCGATTTTAGGGAAAAGAAGCGATCAAAGAAGAGACATACAAGAGCGGAAGTCGATAAGGAAACGGTTACGGCTGATGTCACGGAGAATAAAGTTAGACAAGTGGACCTTGCCGCGGACGAAGCGTTTAAGGGAAAGTTAATCATCGAAATCGAAGTCTAATAAAGTCAGATTGTGGACTATAGAGATGATTTGAATGATGAGGCAAAAGATACAGGGGGAGGCGGTATGTTAGGTTGACAAGGAAGGATCCACATTATTTAGGACTTGTCCGGTTTAGAACGAAACGAAGATGGAAGAGACGTTTGTAGATAGAAGAAAGACAGTTGGAGGCAGAAATGCCGATATCGTGTATGCGATGTGCGGGTGCATGAGCATAGATGAGGATGTAATCGGCGTATTGCATGACGTTAAAAGAGTAAGGTTTGATAAACAGAGAGAGATCGCCAAGCAGAAGAAAGAAAAGCAGATGACCTAGGACAGAACCTTGTGGGACCCTGCAAAATATAGGGATGGGATGGGAGGATGATGAATTAGTACAGACGCGAAAGGAAAGGTCGGATAGATATGAGGCAAGCCACGCTACGGAGGAGGAAGAAAAGACGTAATCATAACGAAGGCGAGAAAGGAGGACGGAGTGGTCGACAATGTCGAAGGCGGAGGATAGGTCGAGGGAGATGAGAACGCAATATAGAGCCTTGTCTCGAGAAATGAGTAAGTCGTTGTAAACTTTAATGCAGGCGATTTATGTGGAGTGATTATAGCGGAAAGCGGATTGGAAAGGAGGGTACATATTGGATGAGGAGAGATAAGCATTGTTCTGTATTAAGATAAGGCGTGCTAAGAGCTTAGAAAGAGTAGGGAGTAATGAAATGTGGCGATAGCTTGAAGGAAGGGAGGGGTCGAGCGATTGTTTCTTTACGAGGGGACGAACGATCGCTGATTTCCAGTGTGAAGGGAAGATTCGACTGCGGATGTACGAGTTAAATACGGTTGTGAGAAAAGGGGATATCGATGAGCATATGGATTTAAGTAGGTGGGTAGGCAGGGGATCGACAGGTGAGGTTTTGTTGGGCAAGGACATGACGACAGATGAGACTTCGGTAGGTGGGACAGGAAGGAGATGAAAGAGTTTCGGGATGATGAGGCTAGGCGGGGCAGAGTGAGATAGGATGGAGATCGGGGTGTGAGAGAACAACGTGGATACTTTGGTCTGGAGAAATTACGAATAATCATGGGGATTTATGTTGCAAGGCGAAGAGGAGCGAGAAAGGATTGAGTTAAAAGTATGTTATAGAGTCTTAGAGTTGAAGATGATTTCATGCTGCCAGAAGGAGTTGCATTTGGTACGTAGTAGGTTGAGATGAGACCGGCGATGAGCGAGATGGGTATCACGGAAAGACAGAGTGATTGAGCGGAAATCACGTCTGAGAGAGCTGTGATAGACGTGAAAAGCATGACGGAGTCGACGCTTTGAGAGTAGGCATTGGATGCCAAACCATGGATCACGGTACATGCGACGGTGTGTGTGAGGCTTGAAGGGCAAGATAATATCGAGAATGAATGTGAGTTCAGAGTCGAAATGAAATGCGATATCGTGAGGAGAGAAATATGTTATTGTGGGAAAGGATAGAGACGATTTGAGTAAGGCGGAGCGGAGAAGGTAGAAGTCAAGATTTCTCTAAGAGCGACGTATAATTGTAGGTGTGTGAGAAGTGGTGTGGTTGTGAGTGAGATCAAGGGTGGCGAGAAAGTGATTGGATAGACCAGAAGCTTTTATTCGGTCCCATAGCGATGTCAATTACGCACAAAAACTCGATCTACTCATAAATAATGTCTTATCTTCTATATTCGAACTGATTGATTGATGTAATATCTACGATGATGTTATAGAATTGCTCAAAAATACATTTCGCAAGCCAGCAAGCGATGTATTTATACGTTATCAATTGCATAGTTTACGACAGCAACAAGATCAAACTATTGACCAATTTATACGTCCATTGGAATTTCTTGGAAAACAAGTTGCTTTTAAAGCAGTATCAGCTGAAGAACATGGAGATTACTTCCTGCGTGATGCCTTTGTTTCCGGCATTTCGTCACGATTAATTTGAGCACGTCTGTTGGAGTCTCAAACACTCAGTAAAGAAGACGCTTACGATCACGCACGTGTAATTTAGTCAGCGCCCAGTCAAGCAATGTATTTCAATCCTATTTGTTCATCATCACCTCAATTATCGAACGAACCCTTACAACCAATGATGTGACCGTTGAAACAACGATTGAGGGAATGGAGGTTCGATCTTTTGATGGATCTGCTGCAGTACGATTTTATTCTAAATGTTATTTTTGCGGAAATGCAAGACATGCGCGAATTCAGTGTCCAGCAAGAGACGTTATTTGTCGTAAATGTAATAAAAGAGGACATTTCGCAAAAGTATTTACAAAGTGTTTACATCTTCATTTGGGATTGCTACAAGCCAAACTTCTTCTTACAATCCGCGGGGCAATGGCCAATGTGAGCGATTAAATGGAACGATATGGCGTGGAATTCAGTTATCGGTGTTGGATGCGAAATTACCAATACAGTCTTGGGCGTCAGTTTTGCCTTCTGTGCTGAACTCAATTCGGTGTTTGCCGTGTACATCTACCAGCGCAACGCCTCATGAACGCATGTTCAAGTACGACCGAGGATCTTCAACAGGCCGTTCGCTACCAAGTTGGCTTTTAAATTTGGGGCCGGTTCTGGTTCGTTGTCGTAATAAAGGAGACAATGTGGTACAAGAAGCACTGTTGCTAGAATCGAACCAGCACTACGCTAGAATACAACTAAAAAGTGGGCACGTTTCCACGGTTTCAACGCGGGACTTAGCACCTTGCCCTGAAGATCACGATTAATTTGAGCACGTCTGTTGGAGTCTCAAACACTCAGTAAAGAAGACGCTTGCGATCACGCACGTGTAATTTAGTCAGCGCACAGTCGAGCAATGTATTTCAATCCTATTTGTTCGTCATCACCTCAATTATCGAACGAACCCCTTACAACCAATGATGTGACCGTTGAAACAACGATTGAGCCAATGGAGGTTCGATCTTTTGATGGATCTGCTGCAGTACGATTTTATTCTAAATGTTATTTTTGCGGAAATGCAAGATATGCGCGAATTCAGTGTCCAGCAAAAGACGTTATTTGTCGTAAATGTAATAAAAGAAGACATTTCGCAAAAGTATGCAGAGCTAAAAATGCAACATCGTCTGCTGTTATAGCAACTAGCATTTGTGGGAATCTTCATACACTGCAACATAACGTGGGACTCAGATATCACGAGGTTGGGATTGGTGATCATGTTTTCTGTTCCTTGATTAATAGTGGCAGCGCTGTCAATTTGATTTGAAGGGATATTGTACGATGTTGTAACTTAGTCGAGCAGACCTCCGATTTGAATGTTAGTGTGGTCTCGTCAGATTTCAAATGAAATCTCAAAAGTGCTGTTTTATGCACTCTTCACTTAAACGGCAGGGGTTACCATAATGTTATGCTGTTTGCTATCCGTACACTGGTTACTGATGTCATTTTGGGTCTACCACTTATGAATCGACATTCTGTTGTGCAAATGAACTTTGGAGGAAACGACGGGCAACTTGTGATAAGCTCTGTACGCTCTATGATGAAAATTGATTCACCTGAATTATTTTCTCACTTTTCGAACGATGTACATCCAATTGCAATTCCATCATGCCGGAGAAGTTTAGAAGACCAATCCTTCATTAACAATGAATTTAAAGTCCTTCTTACGGATGACATTATCGAACCAAGTAATTTGCCATGGAGGGCTCAAGTTGTATTAGTCAAATCACAACAGAAAACGCGCATGGTCATTGATTACAGTCTTACCAATAATAGATTCACGATGTTGGATGCATTCCCACTACCACGCATTGACGATATTGTCGATCGACTATCCAACTATTCATTATTTAGTCGCCTAGAACTTGTGAGGAAGATAGAAAATTCACGTCTATTCGAAGCATCGGGTCAGCTTTTCCATTTTAAACGCATACATTTTGGCCTAACTGACGCTGTAGCAGCTTTCTACCGAGTAATGTCCCATCTAATTGACAAAGAGCAACTCAAATACACGTTTTGCTATCTGGATGATGTCGTCATAAGCGGAAAGACGGAGAAAAACCATGAAAATAATTTAGAACGATTTAGAAAAGTAGTTACACAATACAATTTGCAGTTAAATAGAGAAAAGTGTGTGTTTGGCGCGTCGAGCATTTGCTTTGCTGCCTACCATATTGGTGGAGGTCGAATATCCCCTAATTAAAGTCGAGTACAACCTATTGTAGAATTGGCAGAGCCTAAGGATTCATCCGAATTGAAGCGAATAATTGGTTTATTTACACACTACTCTCGCTGGATCATGGATTTTTCAAAGATTGTTCAACCACTTGCGACATCGAGTTTTCCTATATCGACCAAGGCACGAGAGTCATTTACACTATTAAAAGAACGTTTATCAACGGCTACGCTTTCTGATATCAATTTTACTGCTCCGTTCACACTGTAGGCCGATGCGTCGGATTGTGCAATTGGTGCGACATATACGCAAAACTGTAAGCCCGTTGCTTTCTTTTCAAGAACCTTAGATGAGAATGCCAAACATTATGCCGCAGTTGAGAAAGAAGCACTCGCTATAGTTGATGTGGTTAGATTTTGGCGGCACTATCTTTCTGGTCGATTATTCACCATCATCACTGATCAGCGAGCTGTCTTTTATTTTTACTAAATCTGGACACAGTAAAATCAAAAACGACAAGATGGAAAGATGGCGTTTTGCGCTTTCTGAATTTAATTTTGAAATAATATACCGACGGGGTCCTGAGAATATTGCTGTCGACGCGTTATCACATTGCTCTGTAAATAGTGTTACTTAGAATTTTTCAATTATCCGGGAACTTCATAATCGTTTATGCCATAATGGAATCACTCGATTCTGGCACTAAGATCTCATAACCTGCCTTTCTAAATCGACGATTCTCAATCTTCGGTTTGCCACATAGTATTCATACTGACAGGTACCCCGTTTACATCCTTACAATTCCGCCGCTATCTTATCGAAAAGAAAATTTTATTGTCACATTCTACCCCTTATCATCCAGCTGCGAACAGTCAAGTCGAAAAGTACAACGACGTAATTTGGAAAGCGGTTCTATTGCGATTACACGGGCTGTCATTTGGTGTTGAGAAGTGGCAAAGTGTACTTTACGAGGCATTACATGCTGTCCGGTCGCTATTATGTACTGCTACGAACTCGACTCCACACTAACGGCTTTTCAACTATATACATAAAACAGAGGTAGGTAGACGCATCCCGAACTGTTTGTAAACTCAGATCAAGTATTTGTCAAACGATTCAATCGTACTAACAAATACGAGGTTATTTTTGAACCTGCTAAGCTAATACACGCAAACGATTATTACGCTTATATTCAAAGATCAAATAGGGTTGAGGATACCATTTCACAGTATACTTATTAAGGTGTCCACCTGATATATTCAGATGTAATGATAAAAACTTTGAACCATGCCCCGAATACGTTCCTCCTACAGGATTATCTCAAAGTCCGAATGAGTGTTGTGAAAGTAAAAATCTTATTTCATGCCTGCAAGAAACGGAGGTGCAACGCCAAACAACAGAGCTATCGAATACTGAATTGAGGGACATTAAAACTTTACCACAAGAATTGATAACTTGCTTTATGTATTAACTACCTTTTTGATTGTAGGATTGTAGATGTTTTGAGTAAAGTCATAGTTCTCTGTTTGCTAAATTATACGCTTTCGGTACAATTAGTGAACCAATTGATGGTTTGTGAAAAGAAACTTCAAAACAGCATAATTTTTACATTTTTGTGTTATTTGATGTACATCACCTATTGAATAAGGTAGATTTTGCGTTTGAACGAAATGCCACATTTTTGTGACTTCTGGATGGCACCGGGTTTTATTAAGGTTCCTAAGGGTGGACAGAACATCGGATACATTCTTCACATAACAGCGTGAGAATGCATCAGCAGCCTCAATATCTCGTCCTGGGCGATATGAAAACTCAAGCAGTGCTGTGACAATTCCAAACGCCATCGTTCCAACTTATCGTTTTTAATTTTACTACGACCGGTTTGAATAAATATGTACAATACTGTTCGTTGGTCGGTTATTATCGTGAATAATCTTCCTGCTAAGTAAAAGCGAACATTTTCTATTATTACTAATGCCTCTTTTTCGACAGAAACGTAGCGTTTGGCACTTTTGTCAAGTGCTATAGAGAAGAACGCTACGGGCTTATGGTTTTGCGAGAGAGTAGTCCCTATCGCACAGTCAGACACATCATTTTCTAACAGAAAAGGCTCTGAAGAATCAATTGACGAAAGTGTAGTGCATGATAAGCATTGATTTAACGTGTAGAAGCTATTACGTACATATGTCGATAACTTGGTGTTTGCAAAGGGATATATGATCGTTGAAAAAATATTTATCTACTTTGAATAGTGTGCGAATTGGCCGAGTACGCCTTTTAGTTCAGTTAAGTTTGTAGGTTCGGTAGCCCCATAACAAGCTTTAATCGACTTAAATCAGGAGAAATTGTGCCATTTTCAATATGATACCCTAGAATGCAAATACTAGTAACATCGAAAACACATTTATCCATATTCAACTCTAGGCTATATTTTCTCACAACTTGATTGAGACTATCCAGGTTTCGTTTGTGATCATATTTTGTTTTTCCAGCAACCACGATATCGTCAAAATAACAAAATGTAGCTTCTTGACATTCACCCTCAATTATTTGTGACATTACACGCTGAAAAACTGCTGGGGAATTCGTTAGACCAAAAGGCATACATATGAATTGAAAAAGTTTTCCAGCAGCTTCAAAACCTGTATACTTCCTGTCTTCACCGCGACTCTGAATTTGATAGTAAGCGCGTCGGATATCTAGACGGCTAAATACACGATAAGATGAAAGGTTGTCAATTATATTATCAATTCTGGGCAGCAGAAAACCGTCTAACAAGGTAAATTTGTTGATTGTCTGACTATAATCGACCACCATACACGTCTTTTGTTTGGGCTTGACCAACACGACTTGTGCTTGCCATGGCGAATTGCTCGCAATAGTGAATTACTCGACTCGATGATATTGTCCTGTAAAAGTCCTTTTATTTCTCTATTAGAATAAATGTTTGGTCTTTGGAGTTTCGTCTGCGGAAGGCGATCGCAATCGGACGTATATCACTAGCTAAATGTGAAAATAATGAAGGTGATTTGATCTTCATAACTTAATTCACTTCAAGTTGAGGTTTGCTCCCATTTAACTTCGTCATAGCAGAATGAAGATTCATGAAGGGCATTCCGAGGATCACGTCTGTAACCGTGAGGACGTGATCTGTCGTGGTTTGGAGGACGAACAAACGAACGTTATTATATCATCTGTCGTTAAAACTAACTGTGCAAGATATCATGCTTTTCTATGAGCATTTGTGCATTGACGAGGCTATTCGTTAAACAAATCACGTGCACTGAAATACACTTTCTTAATCCTATTCACGGAAACATACATCCAATTAGATAATTTTGCCAAAAACAGCAACTTCCATAATGAAAAGTAACTCCCCTTTCAAATTTTCCGTACAAGTGTCTGATTGCAATGCGACCCACGACGAAACCTCTTAGTGATAGTTGGCAGTTATAATCGTTCTTCATTTCCTCAAATTGTTTCGATCACTTTCAGTTGTTTTGTTATTCACTTTGCTTTTCTCGATCGTTGGTTGTTTTCCATATCCTTAAGTAATTCAATAATTCTGCTACCAAGAAACAATAAACACGCCTTCAAAGGCCGCTTACAAATCTATTTGTCAAGTTCATCTTTAGTGACTGTAGAAAATCTGAGATAGCTACAGGATTAGTAACTCGATGTTTGTCACGAAAACATAGTTGCGAGACCAAATACATGCCAGTAATGAATTTTCTCTGATAAAATTTTATTATCTTTAGTAATTCCTTATTCTAACACAGCGTATATTATATAGTTCATTCAAAGAGCAAGAAAGTTAGTTCATTCGCCGCTGAAAATCAGTTAAGGCTTTATCAGTTATGACATCCCATGAATAAGCTAACTTAGGAAGCAAACTTGAAAGTTAGCCCATGAATAAGAGCTAACTTAGGAAATAAATTTTGAAACTACTATAATTGAGACAATTGAATAATCAGCACTAAGTAGGCCAAATTCTCAAGATTATTAAAAGCAGAAGCATATATTTACCCTATATCTCAAAGACGATGTATTAAACTTTTAATAGTCATTCGATTTAACTCAAAATGACAAAATCGTTTAACGCTACAATTGATGGATCATCTGAGTATATTTAACACAGAGTAAATTATATAATTCATCCATAAAAAGCTTTTAATAATATTATTAAATTATAATCTTAACAGTTCCCCTTATTTTTAGGTGTGATGCTTCACCTAAAAATAGAAGCATCACACAACAGGCTAGAAAATTTCATCCTGATGGCCATTGGGGCCGTTAACACGAATCCTACAGTGCCAGCACCACCGAATATTCCTGCATCGAAGAAAAGGGGAGGCTCGGCCCATCCCGTCCCCCCAATCAAGATCGGGAAGCTCCTCAAGAACAAGAAAGGGGGAAATGAAGATATTGACCAGGGACAAGTATCGACCCCTAGTGGGGCTAGTGGCGGGAAGGATAACCTTCCTGCACCTAGCTCTGTCTAGGTAGGCAATCCCCCATCCAACTAATCCATCGCAATGCAGAGACCTCGTGAGCCTTTTTCACTTAATGTTCTTCAGTGGAATTCGGGAGGTGCTTCTGCCCTTAGACTTTTATCTGGTAGATATGCAGATGTTATAGTCCTTCATAAGACGCGGTCTATCCGTCTCCCCCAGGACATTACTCGATTTATCCCAAAGCATATCAGTTCCCACTATACTCCGTACATAACCCCACCTCACTGCTCTTCTTCTCAATGACTCTTGACCTTAGTTAAGTGCTCCTTAAGGTCCTCCCTCCTATTTAACTACTCGTGTCCAGCCATGTCATGTTTGGTAGTTTCACTCTGTAAGAACGGTAACCGACTCAGTCTTGCCAATGTCTACATACGTCCTGGGGAGATTCACAAGAACCGTGACCTCCTGGATGGTATTATTGTTAGTGGATATGACATGATACTTAGAGACTTCAACGACAGAACTGGTCGTTGGATCAACTCAGCACATCGCACAGCCAGGAACGATTACTTTATTCACAAATCACCGTCCCTACCTTTCACTGCATATCAACAAATTCTATCCTCGACACTTTACTGCTTCACTCGAGGTGGTTGTTAAAACCCCTGTGCACGGAGCAGTTGCGCCAGCAACTGCTCCGTGCACAGGAGTTTATCTTCACACCGTTTCTTCTGCTATTCATTCGTTCATTAAAAGTCTTTTGTTCTCATCAATATATTGTTTTGCGCAATTAAAATTGCGCAAAATTTAATTGCGCAATTAAACACAGGGGTTTATCTTCACACCGTTTCTTCTGCTATTCATTCGTTCATTAAAAGTCTTTTGTTCTCATCAATATATTGTTTTGAGCAATTAAAATATTCCATCAAATATGTCGATTCTTGCGTTTGCATTTATTGACACCTCTTACTAGATACTCCAGCTTTGTGTTATTGCTTTTAAAGGCCTGCAAGCTTAGCATCTCAACATTTGAATGTTATTTTTAAGAATCATTTTGAATAATGATTATTTTCATTGTTAACTATTCGTATCGACTGAAATTTTGAGTGAACTTGATCATCCTTGAGATTTCTATTACAAGAATAACATATCATAGGTTTAATAGATGATTCTTATAGGTCTTCAAGAGGAATTAATCTGTGAGACTTGGCCTTAAAGTTACGCTAGCCAGGAAGAAGTGATACACTTTACTTGATATGTTAGACACTTAGTTTGGAATATTCTGGTGTTGGACAATTTAATTTTTGAAGAATATGGGTGCTTTAGAAATTCCATCAGATGATACTAAAACATGTTTTATGATTAAGATCGATAATCATAGAATTGTTTTTTAAGTACATATGATCTGTATGTTCAACGCTCAATCCTGTAAAGATTTTGTGGACGCTATTATATGATCAAATATTTCCCCCCTTAATTCCTAACTTACTACATCATCACATGATTTATTTATTTAAATGCGTCTAAGCGGAATTTATCTATAAAGAATTGCGAGGAAGTTACCATTTTATACGCCAAGTTAACATATTAAATTACATAAAAATATACGAAATATATTCAAGATAATATTTTATGTAATATTAAATTATATAGATACAATTAGCAAACATATAAGCTTACAATTAACTTCAAACTAATTAAAAACGTAACTTGTCCTTATAAAAAGCATTTTT
The DNA here is from genome assembly GCA_012934845.2 of Pomphorhynchus laevis. Lineage (NCBI taxonomy): Eukaryota > Metazoa > Acanthocephala > Palaeacanthocephala > Echinorhynchida > Pomphorhynchidae > Pomphorhynchus > Pomphorhynchus laevis. The sequence goes on from WNNJ02003786.1 coordinate 125,814, forward strand.
AAATTTACTGCTCAAAGCAACAAATATTTAAGTAATTTATACTTACAAATACTGGACGTTGGGAATAGATTTAAATATAAGCGAAATTCAATTCTTCGATAATGTTGCCAGAAAGTGAACTACAATTTAATAAATATAATAAAGATTTTCGGATAATGTGATCATTTACAGATGAGTTAAGTAAGGAGCTTTAACACGGTAAAGGAAATCCATGGAAGCAATATTTGAACTCAGTATCGATCTTGGTACAGAGGAGAAACAATTAATATTTTATAAAAATAAGATATTCCAAATTATATATAATAAAAATAACAATTGTTCTACGTGCCACCAACTTTCATAATATCCACTTATCTAAGAACATTAAAAGAATAAATCTTTAAATATTCTTTAGAAACATAAAATCATTACGATTATATTAACTAAAAAGCAATAAAATGTATAAAAGGTACTTTACAAACCTACCCGACTACAACCTCGTAATCAAGTATTGATACAAAGAAATATAGTATTACAAACTTTTATATTAAAAATTCATATTATGAATCTATAATATAAATCTAAATAAATTTAAATTTCTAATATTCATATCTTAAATATAATTATTATTCTAAAATACATTGTATTTCGAAAGGTTCATTTATTTAATGATAAAATCAATTTATCAGCATAAACTTATCAACAGTATTTTTCTGAAGAGAGTTTTAGAAAAATATTACGACTTTTAACTTTTGAAATTTTTGATGGCAATGCAAATTACTTTAATTTTATCTAAGACAACAGCTGTACGTTACATTTCATATATAAGTGGATATCACCAGCTACTAAAACAATACAACAGTTTCATGTTTCGTTGCTTTTAAAGATGGCTGACGATCACTTGACTTGTTTGCTTTATTGAAAATTAGATTGAATGAAAGACTTTCGTCATGCATTTTGCAAATTTAATTGGAATTATTTATGATTTCAAATTAAATCAGCATTGGTAAAAAAAGCGTCAACCCTCAATTTGAAAACCTACCTATTTTGTAAAGTAGTTACTATTAGCAAACTAGTCATATTTTGATTTTTAGATCATCGATTTGATAACTTTATAACTTTATAACTAGTCGGATATAACTAAAGACGGCTAGTTTAACAATACTAATCATTAAAAAACGGTAGGTTTTCAAATTGAAGGTAGCACCTTTTCTACCAACGCCGATTTTATTTAAAATCAGAAATCATTTCGATTAAATTTGCAAAATTAATGAGAAAGTTTTATTAAATCTAATTTCAATAAAGCAAACGAGTCGAGTGATCGTCAGCCCAACTTTAAAAGGACCCAGATGTGAAACGTTAATATCGGATCAGTAACTTATGAGGTCCACCAATACTGAAATGTAGCGTACTTCTGTTGGCTCATAGATAGGATTAAAGCAAATGCAGTGTCATCGAAAAGTTCAATTGTTGCAATGACTGCACAGTTATATAAAAATTTGACTTTTAACATTTGATATTTAAATGACACCAATTATTCGCGCAATCAAATAGTTAAACGAGTTCAATCAAACAATATGCAATAATGCTTGATATATATACAATATAATAATTATCCTTCTCCATATTGTCAGCGTTGTTCATATAATAGTTGTAAAAATAACTTTAATCTGGAAATGGAATATTATTAAAAATATCAAAATTACAGTTTATTTTAAATTTTGTTAATAAATTTCATGCGAATAATTTTGAAATTAAATAAAGACTAAAAATGACGAATGTTTCAGCATAATATATCTGAGATAAAAGTTTTTTTTTATAAAAAACTACACTAATATAATATCAATAATATAAAACTGAAGGCAATTTGAAATTTTTTCATAAATTTTGTTTGGCTACAGTTGTGGATTCAATATATAAATTTCGGCACTTTGAACGATAATGATTAAAAATCAATTTATTGATTAATAAATGTGTTAATGAGAAGATCACCAGTAAATATTAAACAAAACATTTAAATTACAGGCAAAAATAACAAGATTTAATAATGTATCTCACATAGTAGAAGCTCCGGTTGTTCCATAAAGCAAATCAAAGTCCGTCAACACTGTTGATTCCAATTCTCTAATAATAAAACAAAAACATTTTACAACCTCAGAATATTAAACTAGGATAAAAATAAATAAACCAATTTTGCCTATAAAATATATTCTTTAGAAATAAAGGGATTTTAGTTATTAAAGAAGTTAAAATCAAAACGAATTTAATAAATTCAAAATTTGTTTATGATTTTATTAATTTTAAAGAAAATCTTGCAACTTTGGTGAATTAGCATTTTGTAAAATTTATACGGCATGTGTTTCAAACAACGAACATATATATGTGTTCGTATACAAGATATTCAAAAATATAAAGGATATATTAAAAATGCCCATTAGCAATCATTTACAGAAATTAACGTTTGTAAAAAGTAACACTGATTTGTTTAAGATTTCATAAACTTACATATAAGTCAAATTATCCAAGCCAAAATAGTCCTTCATGTTAATTTGACAACCAGAAAACTTTCTAAAATTTAAATTATCAAATTAGATTTTATTAATAAAATCGTTCACATTTTTTAGTCAAAACAATTTGTTGATTTAAAAATTATAGTAGCTAAACTAATTAATACAATTTATTGACTTTAATTGTCTTTTGCTTTTACATAAAGATTTTAACTTTAATCGTTTTATTCAATTTTCTACATTCGATAAAATTCAAGTTTAAATTATTACCAAAGAATTTTGTTTATAAAATATTTTGCACATTTAATCAGCGATGATAAAGACAACCATCTCTATTATATCTGTTACTTAGAATATTCTTAGTGAATATTTATTCTATATTATTATTTTAGGAGTCAAATATGCTGAATTAAAATCTATAACAGTTAAAAATAACAATCAGAGTATATAATTGTTTCGTATTAATAAATCACAAGTATCAGTTAATATTTATTGCTTTATAATACATTAAATAGAAATTACTATACATTTCACAAAGATACCTCTAAAACAATAACAAATATATCAATAACTAAGATCTATTATGTTCATTTCACGTGAAAAGAAACGAACATTTCAGATTATCTAGAAGAAAATTCGCTGACATAAATTATTCGTGGCAATTAAAGTAATGTCCCTAGACGATATATTTAATTAGCAAGGCATATTTGTAAATAATATGAATATCTGTATTTTAAATGTAACTTATCAAAATTATTTTTAATAAATAAATTTCATCAATCTCATGATGAATCTTAAATAATCCAATTTTAAATATTTGGAAGAAATTGACGAACATGACATATTCTTGTCAATGCCAGTTATGTTTATAGATGATATATTAAAATAGCTAGACAAATTACTGTAACGAAATTGTCGAAATTATTTTAAACAAATGAGTTTTATCAATCGCAAAACAAATCTCAAATAAGTACAATTAGATATTACACAAAATACATTATTACACAATATTAAATATTACAGAAAATATTAGATGATATTTGTTAAGCGATTTAGTGCAAGCAGATGAATACTTTTAAATAAAATCAATGTTTGTAAAAATTAAATATAGTTAAAAACTTTTTTAAATTGTTGCAATTTTCTATTCATAGATTTGATAATTCAATAGAAAATTAGAAAGTATTATCGACATCTATACGGTTTGCGCATTTAATTATTTTGCTTTCCTGTTCCGAACACTATAGCTTGTGCTTTTTTAAACATTCAGTTTCGAATTGCAAACATTTATACAATTAATGTTTAGATTTCGCTGACATAAATTATTCGTGGCAATTATAGTAATGTCCCTAGACGATATATTTAATTAGCAAGGCATATTCGGAAATATTATGAATATCTGTATTTTAAATGTAACTTATCAAAATTATTCTCAATAAATAAATTTCATCAACCTCAAGATGAATCTCAAATAATCGATTTCTGAATATTTAGAAGAAATTGACGAACATGACATATTCTTGTCAATGCCAGTTATGTTACTAGATGATATATTAAAATAGCTAGACAAATTACTGTAACGAAATTGTCGAAATTAATATGAATATCTGAATTTTAAATGTAACTAACTTGTCGAAATTATTTTGAATAAATTAATTAACGAAAACATAAGTAATCAATTCCTTTTTAGTTTAAAGGATTCCAAAGAGATTCACCAAAATAAAAAGATATTCAAAAATAATGTCGTTGTTTCCTAATTATAGATTTGATAATTCAGTCGAAAACTAGATGCCAGTATCGACATAGATACGGTTTGCCCATTTAATTATTTTGCTTTGCATATACCGCAATAAAACTAGTAATTGTTAAATTTACAGCAGGATCCTTAGTTTTGAAATCTAGTATCGAATGGCAAACATTTATACAATAAAGTATGCAATAAGTTAATAAATAGAGAACAAATAATATTCAATTATTGAAAGATTGTAAATAAAAAAGTATTTTGCCAGTAAAACTATAATTTAAGTAATTAAGATATTTATTAGTTTAACTTTAATCAACAAGCAAATCGAAGAAATAATTAACACTTCATTTCATGTTTTATATTGTTTTAATACCTACAATTCAAATTTCAGATTTAAAGTCCATTTCTATATTCATATTAATTTAATGTTTTGTAAATTTTTATATATTTGGACAATGATAATACAATTTTTTAAATAAGAGACAGCTTTTATCAAATGAATTTATTTTTAAAATGCACCATCAATCAAACTTACATTTCTTCTATCTGACTGGAAATTCGGCTTGCATTAAAACATTGACGATGTTTTAAAGTCATTGCACTAAAATAAAATTAATAGGAAAAAATATTCGGCAATTTGACAATAACCTGCGAAACATATATAGTAGCAAAATTAAATGAAAGAACAGTTCTGTTATTGATGATTTTTAGAAAACAGCAGGCTGCGTTCATATCTTTTGATATTTAGTGAACACGTTCTTGTTGATATCTAGTAGGCAACAACATCAACAAAAACATTCTTAAAGTCGATTTGTAATTAAGTTACAATTACGAATCGACCTTTTACAAAAATTAATTTATAATTTTAATTTTTTTTTGATGAAATATTTGAAGACTCGTCATTGCTAATTTGGATTATTTTTAGACTAAAGAAATGTATAATTTAATCAAACACAAAAATGTTTATCGTGAGATAAATCATAAAATACAAAAACATGTCTTAATAAATCACTCAAGATATCATTTTTATCTATTATTAGACTTAATTATTTAGTAATTAATTTGATATCTAACTGCTATTTTAATTCATTATTTATTAAATATATTTTAAATTATATAAAAATATATTTAAGTATATTTAATTATATTTAAATGCAGGCCATTTGATTTATATGGTTAGTCAGCTTTTTGTTCATACCTGGAAAAATCTTGATTTGTAAATTAAATATTGTTTTTATTATTTATAAATGTCAAGTTAGTAAAAATCGTTTATTAAAACAGAAAAAGTAGCTTATTTGAGTAAACATGTTGCTTAATCTCATTCTTTGACTTCAAGGTAAATAAATTAAATACCAATTGTGGTCAAATAATTCAAGAATGAAATCTATTATGACCAAATACATCCATAAAATATGGTAATGCTACCTTGATAAAATCACATTTCCATGCAATGAAATTAAATGAAAGTATGCAAGAATATTTGTGTTATAGCCTAATTCATGAAATTACACATTTGTATTCAACCCACTGATTACATATCCAGTGTGATAAAAACAAAAAACGAATCAGCTTACAATCAAAAATACAACGATGCAAATCCTTTTCTATAACATATTATGATTGAAGGAATTCTACTTGCATATTATTGGTGAAATATAATAGGAAATGCAGTTACATAGCTTTAAACAACGTCTTATTTGATTAATAATTCATATCTGCACTATTAATGGTATATAATCTTTTATTCTATGATTGAAAGCATCCATACATACTAATGCTATATGGTTTAGAAACTGAAATCCATAGCTATTTTTAGTAGTCCTATTGATTTTAGATTTTGACAATTTGAAGTATTATATAAAATAAAGATGTTATAGAGCGCGCCCCGCAATAAATTACATCTATACTTATGTTTTGCTAAAACACAGTAGAATTGATCATTAATAATTTAAAATCGTTTATTTTAAATGTCTTATAATATAAATAGCGATTAATTGAGTATCTATTTAATCTATCAGTACTAAACGAGACTAATATATTCGTGATAATCAATGAAATTTTATATTCCTACATTCGATATAAATTCAATTCACGACAAGCCAATTTACTCACATTGATTTTAACGTGGATGATAAGCTCAGGAAGTCGGACGGAATGTCGGTAATTGGATTGCCAAATAATCGCCTATTACATATAATTCAAATATCAATGTTTCAATTATTTATCTCAAACGATATAAGAGAAAAATATGTTCAAGTATTGCAGTTCTGAAAAGACTTTGAAAGAAATTAATGTACAAATAATATAGTAAAAGGTATCAGTTCCAAAAGGCATTGCCAGCTGATATATGCTAGATCTTAAAATAATGAAAGTTAAAAAACCTTTAGGATAACACAATACGCAAATGTTAATACGAAAGAATTAAACGATTGTTTTTGTCTGAGATGATAAAAAACTCCTTTATATTTTACTGATATTTTATCACGGCACTAGATTTATACTTGTTAAATTCCATCAAATTTAAAGATAAAATGTTTCATTTCTTAAGTGAATTACAGAATATATCACTAATCCTAACTCTATCAACTCCTAAATATCCTCTGTTAGTATAATGCTTGTTGATTTGTTAAAATTTGAACTAACAGTTTGCTCAAATCGCCAATCTTTCAGCTAGCATAGCATATATTTATATTTAAAGTACAATTTTGAGTATTTATTTTTACTATAATTAAATTTAATGATAAATTCAAACTAAGAATGCACGTTTATTTAAATCAATAGATAATTTCGTATCCAATTTTTAAACTTAATTCGATGTTGCTAATTCACTCAAATATTTAATATATCTTCATCGCACAAAGTATAATTTTAGTTATTTTTACGACAATTTAAGAATTTTTGGAATGTTTTTAACTATAGAGAAGAAAAATGGATACATCAGTCACAATTTAAATAATCATATATATCATCATTATATATACTTTAATTATTATTAGTAGTAGGATATGATATTATATTAGCGATCTCGTCAAACGTTACAATATAATTATATTAAATTATAAAAATACTAAGTTAAGAAACGTTTACGCTATTTCGTAAGCATCATAGCATATACAGTGTACATATAAATTATATCAGTTGATTCAAATGTTGAATTCAAATGTTAAATTCAAATGTCGAATAAGGTAATTTTCTAATTTTCATATTTCATAAAGTTCAATCGTCATTATTATTTCATTATTTTTATTTATTTTTGCAATAGTAAGAGAAATATTATTGATATTCGTATTATTAATAAATAATCGTCAATCATAATGTTCATTAAAGTTAAATATTATACATTCGACGTTACTAATATTTATATATTAATTATTACTGTAAATTTACTGAATTTTCTTATAACGTTGAACGTTCGGCTTTATCAAATACGGAAATATTCAATTTTAAGTTTTCAATTATTTGCTCAGTTTCCATATTTTCAGAGTGAACATTATTTTGCATGCATAGATCTTCACAGAGTAAAATAAACTTTATGAATATTTTTCAGAAGGAACTTTTCTCGCAATGAAACATTTCATCAGGCCATGAACAAAAATATAATAAATCAGATAATTTAGCTAAGGCTACATATCTTGTACTACAAATACACAAGATATGCAAATATCTTAATCATAAAATAATTTCTATAACCTAATGTATTTACTGTTCAGTAATCGTATTAAGCCTCTTTAGATTCGTAAATTACTTGATTTCCACATTAATTAAAGATTAATACAATATTGGATAACGCAAAAATAATATCTACAATGTTTAGACAACTTTACATTACAAGCCTATGTGATATTACAACTAGAAACTGTCTTTTTCAGTGGTACAGAGCTTAAGCGGTATGTTTTGATTGTGTTGGATATTTCCATTATTTCTCAATAGATCGTTATTTAAATTGCACAAGACAATTTTAGCAAAAACAATTTTAGCGAAAATGTGTTAGTTACCTCATTTTCAATTACCATATTTTAAATCCAAAGAATTTAGTTGCTTTAATTAATGACTTAAACAAATTGATTAAATTTCCTATATCTGCAGTATCTGTGTTTCTCTTTATACACTAAAGTCTCATAATTGCAGACTCAAAGTGAGGATCAAGATGGTAATTTAATATCTCACAAATGGACGAATACTTTCGATTTCATTCACCTATCAGCGTCTGTAAAATCCGTGATTTTAAACTAATTTTTAATTTATAAAATGTTTTTAAGTAAGGACAAAGTAGAGAAGATTTTTTTGTCCTGTAAAGGAATTTTACTCCAGAATTGCATTAGATTATCGAAATTACATTGACGCTTTTATGGATATTTGTTTTTCAATATTGCTTAGCTACAATTTGGAAGATGGCTTGAAAGAAGGAATAATAGTGTCTTTCCGAGTCGATTGTGAGTTAATACTTAAATTTTTATTTTTATTTTTTCGTGTTTAGAAATTGTTCGAAGCTCCACATAATCACAAACTCGTGGACTTGTGAAGATGATGACAAACTAGTCCTTAATTTGGAGTGCAATGATCAGTTTTAAAGTATTTATTAAAATTGAAAATTGTCAACAGTACAGAAAATAGTGGATATCGCTTACGTCTTTACCCAGACTGTTTTATGCTTACATGTTAATTAGAACTGTGCTCATCCTAAAGATATATAGCAAATCTTTGGTTATATATTTAATAAAAGAATTTAATCTTTTTGCTTAACATAACTTCATTAGTTTCTGTCAAATAATTCTTTTAGCATTTTATAGCCTGCATTAAATAGAGTAAAGTCAAATAGGTTATTTGCACGTCAGGTACCACATGATCTAATTATATGCAATTCAATAAAAATGATTTTATTGGGAATTAATATTCCAAATGGCGAACTCGTGTAAAAGTTAAGTTACATGTAATGCTGGTGGTTGTCTCATACCGCATTCATATAATCATAAATTTAATGAATCAAAATTATTGAAAGTTACTTAATTGGATTAACCGAATAGCAATTCCGTCTTAAATTCCACACCGATTTCATGAAAATGATATTTTTATCTTAACAGTAACTGTTTGTATAAAGTGATTTTTCTTGAATTTTACTTTGAAAGTCCGATTTTCAATCGACAGCATTCGAACATTGTAGCATGCAGTGCTAAATTGTCGTTTAATATAATCATGGTTTTAAATTATTATGTAGCAAAGATGTCCTGAAAATCTGAACTACCGAATCTACAAATTGCAATGTCGATAAATAGTAAATAAATATTGAGTCTACGACAATATTGATTTTAGCAAATATTCTAAAATTAAGATTAATATTGAATTGAGTTTATAATTAAGAATATTATAGTTTTTCTAGCATGTCAAAAATATCTGCATCATTGCAGTGATTTTAAATTGTCGGTAAATCTAATATCAAACTTGTTTAAACTATAATTTATTGAAATTTAAAAATATCTTGTAAACACTTTGTTGAAACGACTTCCGTCATATTCTATATAACAATCCTCATTATGTGATACTACAGATACAACATTATTGTGGAACGTGTTAAGTTTTAACACTTCTATATTTCTAACAAACAGAGAACGCAGTTCAAAGTTCAACAGTTATATTAAAAACTAGATCTTTTATGAGCGAACAGTAAATAAAGAGTTAATATTTTTAAGTACACCATCGAGATATATATAAACTTTTTATACTGTTGTATTTTAAGTGAAAGTATGCATTTGTGTTTTTCAGTTAAAATATACAAATTTTCAGTAGACAAAACTTGATTAAAAAAGTAGTTTTAATAATTTTTGTCTGAGTCACTTTCTTTTCGTTGTATGATGTTCAAGGACAAAATGTTTGTATAAAGTAAAAATACATTAGGATGAAAAGTATGGGGTTGTATATGTTTGCAACTATAAATATACAAATGTTCCTTCAACAATTTCTTGAATGAATCACATCTTCTCTTTGGTTGCAGTCTCAAAACAAAATGTACGTTTAAGGTTTATTACAAAATGTTGAAATTTCTGTTTGCAAAATTTTCTACTATAAATATACGAATTTTCCTTAGCGAGAAAGAATTTTTCTAAACGGGAATCTAAAAGTAGTCGGAATATTTTATGTCAAAATTTGATATATGACATAAGTTTAGCTCTGCATTTCATCATCTTAATTTATTTTATCATTCTGGCCATTGTTATTAAAGTCCGTAAGTATTGAAAGTATTTTCATTTTTTTGATTAAACTATATTGACGGTGGAATATCAGCAAAACAATCTATTTGCAGTAAGATATAATTGGATGAAACTTTTATATTTTTGTAAAATAGATTGCAAACTTATTCCATAAAAAAGAACTTATTATTTTAATTAACCAATTCTAAGCTTTATATCGAAATATTCTCAACTTTGATATAAAATTTACTAGATTTTAACTAATCATTAAAATTCGTTTAATTTAGAGTTTAAACTTTAGCAGGTTTTAACCAATTTTTGGAATAAAGTGTATTTAAATATAAAAGTACGAATTATATTTTTAAAATTAATGCATTATACCAACATTTTGATTATAAATGTCTTTAGCAAAATATAAAAAGGTCAAAAAATTGTAACATAAAAAAGAACGTTATTAAATTCATCATAAAAATAACAATATATGTAACGACATTTTCAAGCATGTATAGAATAAAGATTATTTTTGACATTTTTAATGAGTATTAATGCTTTCTTATAAGATTAAGTAATTTTTAGAATTAATAGTATTTTTTTTAAATAATTTTAATTAAATGTATAATATAAAATTGAAAATAAGATATTTAAAAAGCATTAAGGATATTGTAAATAAAAAATGGTTAATTCAGCAAAATAATTGGTTTCGTATTGAGCACCAAATATTTATATAAATTATTAATCTTATGTATAGAGCAATTGTATCATGTAATATGTATACCTACAAACGATTATTTACATATAAGACATTGATTATATTTGCATTTACGTTCATCACAATGCAAATAAAGATTTAAAGTTTTTACTTGTTGTTCGCTACCAAAAAAACTGTCCACATGCAAACTGAGTGTAACATATATACAAATAAATCAAAGCGTTACCGCAACATAGTGTTAATGAACAATCAATAGAGTTTTACCGACAGTGTATGAATTAGATGCACTGCCACTACGTAACATTCCTCTTCACCATCAATTACTTGGACGATCTTAGGTTGCCACATTCCAGCCGTATCGGACAGGTACTCTTTTTGTACTTGTAGATCGTCGCAAAGTTTGTTGCTCTTCATATCCGGTTCTTGCAATTGATTTGACGTTGTTTTGGTCGGTTTATTCTGGTGAACACTAGATCTCTTAATCGGACAATCAGGTTGAAGTAAACTTTTTCCATCAACTTTCTTGCTAACGATATTCGGTCTTTCAGTCTCACTCTCGTATTGAACTGACTCTTTATTCACATCAACATTGATATTCTTGTCAAATCCGCGTATAGTATCAGCGTTGTACTTTGTGATTCTTGCCATTTCCATTAATTACGTATGATGTCCACTCACTAAGGTCGATTATATGTCCTCGTGACCATGGTTTTGTGTTGTTTTTTCGATACCATACTTTTTCGTCGAACTCGAACTGTTGAGGTTTACTTTTCTTATCAAAATAACGCTTGTTATTTTCTTGATAGTGGTGAATTGTCGATTGTGGTGTAGGCTATATCCGATCTAATAGTGTCGGTAACCTATATCCTTTTAACATTTCCGAAGGCGGTTTACCGGTAGCACTATGAGGGGTATTACGATATGACAACAAGAACTGCCGCAGTCGTTTTGGACGCTCGCCAACACCATAAGGTCGCAAAACCCTACTTTCGAGAACTTGAATGCGAATTGCTCTGTCCTGCGAAGTCAACATGTATTCTTGTCAAGGCTGTGAAGGAATATACCAGCTATGCAAGAGATGACTAAGTTCGTTATTACGATATCGTTGACAATATTCACATTGTTGTATATAATTCTCAGTCTGAGCCGATGTTAGACCACCAAACATAAACACGAGACAGCGCCTTCATCGATACAATACCCGGAAGACCCGCATGCAAAACTCTCAGCACGTCTTTCCGCAACGTTGATTAAACTACTACTCTTGCTCCGAGTAGAACAATGCCACCCTCAGTTGATAACTATGACCGTCGACAACTGTAAGGCTGCCTTAATTCATCAATTTTATAAGGCCAGTTTGTTTTTAAATATCCGCAAACTTTACTTAATATATGGCTTGTCTAGTTGCCTCTCTCAGCGCCAATTCAGTTAGCATATGTGCACCTTTAAACTGATGGTTATCCACTAATAAATTTATATTGGTGATGAAATTCTCCTTGTTTCGACTTTAGTATTGGATGGAAATCGCGATAATTTAAGATGTTCATTATCCGTCCCTGCTCATATTATAATGTCATCGACATAATCCGCTACACCGGGAATGCTACCTAGTAAATTGTGCATATACCTCTGAAATACAAGGTGTGCTACAGACAAGCCGAATGGAAGACGGTGATAGCGGTAAAAGCCAAACGGAGTTGAAATGTTAAGATATTTTCTGGAATCCTTGTCAACGTGCATTTGTGCGTATGCATCCTTCAAATCGAGAATTGTATAGGAAGTACCAACAGATCTTTTACTCAACAATTCCTCAAATGTCGGCAACTCATAAGTATCACATCTTAAGAATGGATTTATTGTCGCCTTAAAATCCGCACACATTCTCAATAAATTGTCTTTTTTGGAACTAAAACTATAGGACTCGCCCATTCAATAAATTCACGCCTTAAATCTACAGGCTCAATAATTTTATTATCAACTAATCTCAAAATCTCGTTCTTTAACTTGTCTTTAAGAGGCAGTGGTACTCGACGAGCAGGTACACATTTTGGAATTGCATTCGGACTAAGTTTTAACTGTACTACACAACCCTTTTCACTTTCAAGATCGTTACTAAATACCTCTTTCATCTGATTTAATATCTGACTTAATCTTTCAGCCGATTCTAATTGACTTACAGAAATATTACGATTGATCTGTACTTGTGGTGACAAAGGTATTTCGAATGCTTTAATCCAAGGCTGACCAAATAAGTTTTTCTCTGATCCGGAAATCACCTCTGCATGCAGACACTTTTCGACCCCATTTAAATTCGCCCTGAGCAGACATCGACCCAAGCTTTTTAATTTCGAACAGCCATAATTGCAAAGCCACCGGCTTTCACTTAATTGTGGCGCTCATATTGCCGACCAGAGTTCACCTGATATAGTCGTGTTTATGACACCAGTATCATACTCCATCACTGCTGGAATTTCATTTAAGGTGACTTTTATGACTGGTAGAAAATCACGACCATTCTGGCTAACATTGCAAATTTGTAAATTGGCTAATTCTTCTTCCTCAGAACGTTCGCTACCGTATAATACCACTTGGTTGACAGCACCTTTGTGATGTTTGCAGCATCGGCGAATATGCCCCATTTTCCCGCAGTTGTAGCATTTGACGTTTGTTCCCAGCATTGTTGTTCGTAGCTATGATTGTAGCCATTACAACGAGGACACTGTGGCCTCATATTCTTATCTACATTCGATCGATACTGTGTATTCATTTTACGAATAACCTTTATGTTGTTGACATTGTCAATTTTTTCGTCAGGCGTTTGATTTGCATTTGTCGTTAACATGTTTTTTGTACGTTGGGTCATTTCCCAATTTGTCGCGATTCGAATTACTTCATCGAGTGAAGGATTTTCTAACCTAAGTGCAGCTGTTCTAATTTCTTCAACCGGCGTAAATGCGACAATCAAATCTCGAAGTCTATCGTCGATTGCTTGATGAGCATTTATAATTGAGGCGTCGTAAAAAGCACACCGGCTTGCCAAACATCTCGCCTCTGCCATCCAATCTTTTTGAGACTGGTTCGATTTGTGTCTGCATTGAGAAAATGCAAACCGAACAGCAACAACATGACAAAGTTTTTGAAAATGTCCATCCAAACACTTTATGAATGCATCAAATGTAATTTCTTCTTGCTCGTGTGTTGGTAATTACTGACCAATTATGCGAAAAATACATCTACCGCAACATGACAGCAGAAATTGTTTCTGACGCTCGCTCGATGTCACCCCAAACATCTTAAGATAATTCTGCAACTGTATTGAATAATCCTGCCACGAATCATCATTGGAATCAAATGGCTGAAACAACGGAATACTGCAGTAAACATCCTGGTAATTATTCGTTTAAAGATTAGCAACAACTTGACTTAGCGTTCACTGTTGTTCTAATACCAATTGCAGCATGTCATAAGGTAATAATCTTTCTTGTTGCTCGTTATTAACACCCTCGTCGCCATTTAAGTAAGTAAGTAAGGGTTTTATTAATAACCGTCGCCATTTGTTGCATTTACGTTCATCACAATGCAAATAAAGATTTAAAGTTTTTAATTGTTGTTCGCTACAAAAAAACTGTCCACATGCAAACTGAGTGTAACATTTATACAAATAAATCAAAGCGTTACTGCAACATAGTGTTAATTAACAATCAATAGAGTTTTACCGACAGTGTATGAATAAGATGCACTGCCACTACGTAACAATTATTTATTATTTTACATCTGAAATTCATTGATTCCCACTTCGATAAACATTTATAAAGGCTAAGGTTTCTCAAGCTCTTCGTCTCTCGATTACCCAGCATAGTCGCGTCGATTGGACTTTTCAAGGAGTGAAAGACCCCGGGTGGTTCAGACGAGGGCCGGCGTGTTGGATTGGCTGTTGGGCTCAGATCCCACTGAACCTGAGGCCATGAAGATGATGGAAGAAGTAGACAAGTTTTTCCGAAAGACGATGATTTCTGATTTCTGACGTCTCTTTTTTCTATATTTGTTTTAATTCTATTTAACCTATGTATTATTTTTGTTAAGAAAATCATTATTATACACATTTATAATCAAAAAATCTTATTCGTGTTTGATTTCCTGTGTGATACTCGATTATAACTTTAGTTAACACATAATGTAGAAACTCGAATTTGAAGATGAATAATTATAAAGATTATGATCGAAAGATAAAATTATCTTTAACCGCTTATATTTTCATTATAAAACAAATATTATAATGAAATTAAAAACAACTAGCGCATGCTTATTAGTATTTGAATTACATTTTAGATTTACCCGTAATTGACCCATTATTGTTCAAACAGTTTAAAAGAGTTGTTATTATAATATTATATTCACAACTCCTAATATAATAGTATAGTAGTATAAAATATGTGAAATTAAATTTGTTTCATTTGAATGTAGCTATATGAATTATTTGTAAATCCCGATTTCAATGCGATAACTAGCAAGGCGCTTATAATTTGAAATGTTTAAATATGTTACAACCTAAACTTAACTAACACAATTTATAGAATAAGTAATATAAAGTATATTCAAATTTGTATTTTTGAAGCTAATATTTGAATAATCAAACCTTTATCTGTAAAATAAATTTCTAGCTATTTAATTTAAAAAATGTTGAATTATTAATGAATTATTAAAATTTAACTTTATACCATAACTTAATAAATTGTTAGTATTGCAAATAAGTATCAAATGCGTATGAAATATAACACTACTTCAAATTTTTGTAATTAGCATTCATGACTATGTAAATTAAATTTAGTTAATTCGTTAAGATAATTTGTTCGTTTCGTACTGAGCACCAAAACAGCATATTTGAGTCTTGAACTTAGACATTCTGTAGATCAAACCAAATCAATTTCGCAAATAATCCGCCTTGAAATGTCAACATTACATCACTATACTGCATAACAAGAAAGTCACTTGTTATAAAGTAATATGGAAAGTTACTTATTATGTAACTTTCCATAATACTAAAAACTTTATAAATGGCAACTAACGAAATTACAGCTGCTAATTATATGACCATGGCCTGACTTAATTACCAGTAATTTACCCATAATTGTTCAAAGAGTTAAAAGGAGTCTTTTTAGACTATCCTCATCCTATACTTTTTATTTAAACTGAATATTCTTCATATTATAAATTAATAATATCCATCTAAATATTTGTCAAAAGCTACGTAAATAATAGAGTTATTTTAATTTATATAATATTAGCAGCCATATCAATTATTAGCATCCATATCAATTAGTAGCAGTCACTTTTTTATGTAATTTATCAAATTTAATCAGTTGATCAGCAATTCATTAATTTGTAATTCTTTTATTTTGATTTGTGATGTTTTTCTAAGTTAGAAGTAAAATAATTAGCAGCCGTATCAATTATAAGCATCCATATCAATAATAAGCAGCCGTATCAATTATTATTGCCGCCTTATCAATTATTTGCAGCCATTGAAATCACAATTTTAATTCTAAATTTATTGCCTATTGATTGTTAATAAATTTTAATGATAAATTTTTTAATGATAAATTTTTTAAGATTTGATTTGTGATCTTTGTTTATAAGTTAGACGTAATATGAATAAATACCGTACTTTAAAACAGATTAATTGTAGATGCTTACAGTATACTTATGTTTTTGGATTATCGCATGCTTTGTTGTGCGAGCTGTCACTGATGTTCATACATCATGTGATCTGAGTAATAGAGGTTTCATGGAGATTAGTGATATTGTGAAACATTCTACTTCCTTTGTAAATACACCGGGCAACCATCAAATTCACAGTCTCGAATATTTACAACGCATTCCCATAATCGCTTATTGCATACAAAATAACTGCTCTTGGCAATGCGACGAGGTGTAAGTATTATTTAGTTATTTTATTTTGATTTAAATGTGTTTGTTGAAATACATGTCTCAACATCGTTACGACATTATTGATTGTGTATGCAATATACAAAAGAGAATATACACTGTATATTTTTTAAATGTAAGATTATCGTTCCCAATGATTTTTTAAAATTATTCATAGGCTACCTTAAAGTTAGATTTTGCATATCGTTGTTTCATTAGATTCCCGTGTTCCGCTGTCGATGTCTAATTGGTATCAAAGTTCTTGTTATTTTGATTCTAATTACTTGACACTATCTGAAAGCATTCTAACTTTTTCAGCAAATTCATAAGGAATGAACATACAATATGATCAGTCAATAAGCTTTTAAATAGTAAATACTCTCGTGATTAATTCATGACGTCAATAGAAGAAAAATGATTAAAATTAACATTTAAATTAAATGATCCAAACAACAAACATTAACATTTAAATTAGTACAATTGTAAATCATGGAGTAAGTTGAATTAGCTGTCCGTTTTATTGCCTTTAAATACATCGTTGCCCTTCTAGGTAAGAACAATGCCTCTTTTACAATACGAAGTTTCTTGTTGGCCTCCCGACACAATACATCGATTCCATCAAAATCAATTAAATGTTCAGCGGCCGCCTTTGATTACAAACTGCTGACGCGGTGTTAGCAATATAATGACGGTGCATTTCAACACGTATATCAAGTTGCTCGCCTGTTTGACCTTTATATTTCTGATGACAACCCCCACAGTGTATATAGTTATATATACATATTTATATTTATATATACCTATATATTTCATTCATTAATCTGTATATATTTGATCTATATATTTCCGATGACAATCTGCATCGGCTGTCATCAACAATATATAGTTAAATCGGCGAGTAATTTGATACACGTTTAGGACACCGCCATCGATAATCTAAAACGGCTAACACCACATACATGCATTTTGATTGAGTGCATACAGTTGACTCTAACCCAGTAGAACAAACGTATTGTAAAAAGCTTGAATTAGCAAAATATTAAAATCAGAAACATTTTAACTTTATGCTCCAAACAGATATTTTTTAAATATCTATAATACACATAAAATATTAGTCCATGCGAAAAATTAAATGAACTAAAATATAATTTTATTAATATTAATATCAATTTTAAAATATTATTTTATTAATCAAATCAGCTAACTGAGTCTACGTATTTAATATAATTATAAAATAAACAAAACATAATAATGCTAAATCAAAATTTAATAATTAAATAATAAAATTAATAATTGTTTTTAGATTTTTTATAATTTAAATCAAGTTAAAATAAAAAATTGAAATTTAAAATAAACGTCATTTTTATGAATTGACTAATAAATAACAGACGTTGTATCAGAATAAGAATTAGAGGTCATCAGGAGGAACTGCTATGCTATCAGGTTTCGGCCCCTAACTCCTCTACCCAACATAGCAGCGGGGCCAAATACATGCTAATGATGTATTTCCTCTGAAATAACTATCTAGTATCTTATTCTAATACAAAGTATATTATTTATTATCCATCCATAAAAATTTGCCACTTAAGAGTTTAAATTTATTCTTTATATTATTGTGTTGATTTATATATTTTACTATTTTCTGCTTGATGTTATTTTTATAGTAACCTAGTTTAAAATATGTATCTATTAAATTATTTAAATGATTTTGAAGAAAGCCAATATCATTACATATTGTTGCAATTCTTAAAATTTCATTATTTAATGTATTATATTTTATATTATATGGTATGCATGAATGCTCATGCAAAAATATGTTTCTTGTAAATTTAAATATGTCATCTTGACGATATAAATTAAAAGTAGTTTTGATTGATGTCAATTTAATGTTCATATCTAGATATACACCTTCTTTATCATTAATATTGGTTTTGTTAAGAATAAGGCTTTCTGGATAAATTTGTTCACTAATTGAATAAAAATTATTAGAATTAAATACACATATATCATCAATGTATCGAAACATATATTTTATATATTTATATTGTTTAGATTTAGTTTTTACACAGTTATGAAAAAATTCATATTCTATAAAGCTTAAAAACAAGTCAGCTGTAATTGGGCTATTATTACCACCCATTGGAACACCTTTTACTTGTAAAATGTGTTCCAATGGGTGGAGCACCTTTTATGTTCCACCAATTGGTGGAACATCTAAATATAGATGTCACTACCTTATATTTACTTGATGGTTTAATTTTTGTTAGATAGGCGTTATAATTATTATAACATATATATGTATATCTTTTTCCGAATATAATGTTAATTAATTTTACTAACGCTTCTTTAATATCTACTAAATCTAGATTTGTATAAAGCGTACTAAAATCGTATGTATTTATATTTTGAAAATTTATTCCTTTTGTTTATTCTAAAAAATCTTTTGTAGAATTAATACTGAAATAGTGTTTTATACCAGTATTAATTTCGATTATCTTACAATATTTTTTAAAGTGTGCTTTAATTACTTTAAGTATTTTATTCATATAGACAGAAAGTGGTTTTAATGTACATTTAAACGCACTATATATGAACCTAAGTTTTATTGGATTTTCATGCAATTTTGGATTCCAATATAATATAGGTATAGTTTTATTATCTGATTCAACCTTTATACACATTTTATCCATTATAGAACAGTGACTTGTAATAATTGTTTCTAAACTTAAATCACTTTGTTCATATGTTGGATTTACATTTATATCATTAGAATTAACTTCTTTCATTAGTATATCATAATAAAGATTTTTGCATATAAAGACAAAGTTATTACTAGCTTTATCAATAGTTGTTATTATATAGTTATCCTTTAATTTAGTAAGTTCTTTATACATATCTTTATTAATTTTATCTTTCCTTTTGTAATTGTTTGCTATTTTCATTTTATTTTTAATTTTATCAAATATATAATCTGTCTAAATATCTATCTTAGATATATTCGTGCTTTCACTATTAATCAGCTTACTAAAGTAATCATTTAAGTTATTATATAACGAATTGTAAATTTTATTTTTGTCGTTGTTATTCTTGACAAAGTATATCATTTGTTTATTTCTTTTAAAATACACTAATATATACGTTTTATGAAAGCAGGATTATGTTTCGTTTAAAAATTATATTTATCTAATTAGTCTTCCCATGGACAGAAAAATATGTTTTTACTTATTTCGCCTGATGTAACAAGATGTAATTTTGTAATTTTTTAAAGATGCTAAAAGTAATTGGCGAAATATCAAAAATATTTTCTTCTTTCCTTTGATCCAGCTCCAATAATTATTTATCAATAATGGATAAACTATTTAAAAAGAATATTTATATTTTTGGCACTTTTTTATATAATATTTTAATAATAGTTCATTTTTTATATTAAAGTTTCTTGTGTTATCAGGAACTTGAATAACAACTATCTTCATCAATTGCATGACTTTTCTCACATGTTGGCCGGTGTACAAATACTGTATGAAATTTTATAAACTGCATTTTTATTTTTTGGGTTTTTGCTCTTAAGACAATTAGATTACAATTTGATTAAATGTGTTGACCCACTATTTGTGATAGCATTCAGTCTTCAAGAATTGTAAGTATTTTCTAAGTTTATCTAACTATTAATTTTATCAAATATAAAATCAGTTTAAAAGCATTTAAACGATATGACTCCTCCATATCTCAGTATAAATAAGATTTTTAATTAAAAAATTCAAATATTTTAATATTTTAACGTATTGATGCCAAATAAATATCGATGGCGCAATATATTTTTTAAATTCAAGAAATAAACTTTAAAAAAACATAATTGCTAGTTTCCTAATTATTGAGAATAAAGGAGTTTGACTAAAGGTGATCGACTAAACATTGCATTCAGCTAAGGCAGATATAAGTTTTTGAAAAATTTCTCTTGGAATTTGCAAATAATAAAAACAACTAGGAAAATTTGAAATTATGGAAATTATCTTTTGCATTTGATATATCGTAGGTGATTAACTTAACTGATGAAGCTAATATTGTCTATATATTCGTCTTCTATTTGTTTTCCTAAGCAATCTCGTTTGCATTCTTTCGAACATTCTGATTACGAAATTAATCCATCTTTTGCATATGCGAGCAATATCGTTGTGTTTTTTATTCTATATTACCCTCACGCGATTACACGAATTGAAGATATGGGCATTCTACTTACTGAAGTGATGGTATTAGGATTAGAATTATCATCCGACGGTTATATATGAAACCTCACAAATATGAAATCAAGTAATACCTTTTTACAAATGTGATTCGAGACGATATTTCTAAAATGCAACTCAGGATCTGGACCCAAAATATATTCTTGATTAAATGACGCAGTGGTTTTATTACACGATGATGCTTATTTGACACGTACTTAATTAAGAGTCATACTTTTATCAACATATAAAATGAAATATGTATAACTGACCTATGTATAAAATTTGTAATGTTGTAGATAATTCACCATTAGCAATGATTACAGTTATGGATTTCGGCTGCTCCACTCACTAATACATTGCAAAATGTAAAAGTTTAAA
Organism: Pomphorhynchus laevis; assembly: GCA_012934845.2. NCBI lineage: Eukaryota > Metazoa > Acanthocephala > Palaeacanthocephala > Echinorhynchida > Pomphorhynchidae > Pomphorhynchus > Pomphorhynchus laevis. Next base: position 147,461 of record WNNJ02003786.1, read on the forward strand.
GGTTATTGAATATTTATTTGTTATATAACAAATGACAAAAATGATTGCAGTATCTAAAAAAGACAAATGTTTTTTACATGCAAATCTTTGAGGTAAATATACAAGTACAAAAACAAGGAGCCAAAAATAAAATCTTAAAGGGAGTCAGATAAAGTGAAGTCATACGAATAATTAAGTATTATGATGACGGGCAAAGGAAATCAGATCCCTTCAGCTTACACCAGTGCGCCGCTTCCATAATGAGTCATCCAGTGTCTCACACACACCTGACGGTTTAGTCGAGGCGTACTATGGTAGGTAACCTCGAAAAAGCCTTAGTCATTACTTTGTTGGTCGATTATTTGATGTTAATGGCACACCCCAGGTATTTTACTAGATGTGTAATGTTGGGAGTGGTGGATTGTTTAATAAAGAATAGAGAGATGAGATTTCTAGACTCATTAGTCTTTCTTTGTCGCGGGAGCACCATTAAATACAACCACCTGTGATTTATACGAGTTGAGAATAAGATTTAACGTTGTTAATTGATCTTTTAATCTTAAAAGAAGCGGCTGATCTTTGAAACTACATCTATACACATGTGTTCAGAGAACAGGGATGTTGTATCATCAGCGTTTACCACTAGACGTTGTTTGCGTTTAAATGTTTTAAAGAGTACGATTGAAGCAGCAAAATATAAGATAGTAGAAAGTGTGGAAACATGAGGCATACCTGTAATAGGATAGAACTTACGAGCATCAGGGTCATCTTCATAAAATAACAGCTTGGTGTACAGCAGTATCTCCACCCTGTTAACAATTCTCGTAGGCAACCCGAGGGACCTAAGCGAAAAGATAACAAATTGCATTAAAATGCAATCAAATGCAGATAAAAAGTCAAGAAAAACAGTTATCGCAAGCTGATAAGTGTTATCGTTTCAAAACCGATGTACTTCACCTATTTCTGAATGAGCCGAGCGACCTTTGACAAACCCATAAAAACCTGGAGGGATTAAATTACAATACTTCGATTGTCGCGGATTCTACGTGTAAACACTTTTTTGTAGACGGATATGAGTTAGTTTTGAATCGAAATGGGCCACAGATCTTTAGAGAATGTTATCAATATCTTTTTTGGTAAAAATATACGTCGGCTAATGTTGATGCTGGCAACATCGAACGGTGTTGACAGCATAGCGACCTCTTTTCTCTGACTGCCTGTTTAAAGCTGACAGACCCGAGTAGAGAGTGCCGCGTGAGATCTGGAGATTCCCGGGAGTAGCTCCCAGGAGTTTAGGATATATGGAACACTTAGATCCCTGCTACTGAAGTCACCCCAAGGCGGGCTTGGTTGGGGAGATTCAGTGGCTCCATAATTATGTTGGGATCTCCTCCAAAAATCTGTCAGGGCCTATACTACCGATCCAATTTAAAGCCCTCTCCTTCCAGCAACAAACGTTTTCTTGAATCTCTTCCAAAAGGAAGAGTGAGAAGGGATAAGGCGAGTGATGTTCTCCATGTCTCTACTCTGCTCTAATCGATATCTAGAGCTCCAGTATTCATTTGAAAGGGTATGTCTGACGGAAACAGATATATTGAGAATATGTAGAATTGTTGCTGGGACCTCGAGTTTTGGTTTTGTGGGGTTGTTTAAGCGACCTTTATATGTACTCGAAAGGATCGCGGTAGCTTGCGATTACTGGTTAGAATTGAATAGGGTAAGACTCGCATTTCCTACTTTTGGGAAGAGTTGGGTAGCTGCCTGAAGCAGGTTACTCTGATTTGATCAAAATAAAACCTTATAATCAATGTATCTTAATCTAACCTTCAATGGAGTAAGTCGTTCGAGGTGAACAGTTGTTGACCCGACTGTTCAATTCAGATAGGCTTAAGCAGCTACCTCTCGTGTAGCAGAAGAATCTCGATGAGAGATTTTGTTGTAGTGCGATGAAAGGTGGGAGATTGTGGTTTACGCTTAAGATAGTTGTTCCTGGCTCTGCAGAGTCTGCATTTATCCAACAACCAGTTATGTTGTTGAAGTCACCAAGTACCAGGTCATAGTCGCTACCTAATATACGATCCAGGAGGTCACGGTTCTTGTGAATTTTTCCTCGCCGGTATAAACATTAACTATGCTGATGCGTTTACCGTATTTTTCCATAGTGTTATCACTAAACAAGATAGGGTTAGCAAGAGTAGTTTTATAGGAAGGATGATATCAAGGAGCTCTTTACTAGGTTTAAAAGACCTTAAAATGAAGAGGAGTGAGGTGTGGTTATTTACAGATTAAAGTTGATTGTTATGTGCATCGGAATAAATCGAGTAATGTTCTGGGAGTCTGGATAGATCTAGATTCCTGAAGGACTATAACATTTGCATTTCGACCAAATAAAATGCTAAGGGCAGATGCACTTCCCGAATTACACTGATTGATGTCCAGCGAAAACGGTTTGGAATTACTTCACATACAAGGATGTCACTAGAAGGGCCATCAGATCCACTAGTTAGGTCCAGATGGGAAAAGTTGTCCTTCCGGCTTCCGCCCTTTGCAGCAGGCCAATGACCGCTTCTTCGTTGTTGAGGCAAATATCATCATTTTCCACCATCTTCGATGTGTTGTTTTGTTTTTGGAGTTTGACCAGAGCAGTCTTGGAAGACGATGAGCGCTTGTTTGAATTTTTGAATAAAGGTAATGCTACGTTGTTCGGCGTCAATAATGCATCGGTGTAGTTTTTTATTAGCGTCATGATGGGCGTTATTTGATCCTTGATTTTTATATCAATAATTTTCATGATATCGGTCAAGATCGGCATGTTATAACTGGCGGAACGGCGTAATTTTGATTCGTAGACTTGAAAGGGATGGCTGAAATAGTTGCCTGTCGTCTTTGATAGTACTTGAACTTTGGACATTTTCGGGACTAAGTCAGATTTGCTGCTTTCAGTTGGTGCAACAATGACGTTGAAAGAGGCTGGATTGTCCTGGTTTTGTGAGCCGCAGATACTGCAGATCTCGCTTACTTTACACGTTTATGCCAAGTGTTCCCAACTGTGACAATGGGTGATCGGGATAATTGTATTCATCTATATGTATGAATGTAAATCCCAGATTGCAACTCATGAAAGTGTTTCAGCTGGATTTGGATGATATGCGTTTTCGGCAGTTGTATTCGCGGACGCGATTGAAAGGGGTACCATTCTTCCATTTATGAACCTCTGATTAGATAAATGGTAATCTTGTTGGAGAACGATCAGGTCCTCGTCATCTAGCTAAGATAACAAATTGAGAATATTGATGGTCGCCTGGATAGGCTTGAAGCATATGTTGGCTATCTTTTTAATGAAGATTACTGAACTTCATGTAGTCCTTAGTTATGTTTTCAGTTGAAAAGGACACCCGATAGAACGTGCCAACTGACTTTGCAAAGTTGAACAATATTCTATGTTTAGGATATCTGATATAAAGTTTCTAAGAAAAATGTTAAAATAGTCCTCAGTGCCAATAGTTGTGGTGGGTGTAGTTATCACCAGATTAACTGATTTTTTTGATTGGAGGAAGTTCCTCTGTATTAGCTCTTTTAAAAAGTTTAAGTCACACTAACCTGCATTTCCGTTGCTTGAATTTCGTTTATTGCAAAATGTTTGATGTTCCGAAACTAACTTTACTGCACATTTTTTAACTTTTTATCTTTACAATATCTCCACTACGTTGATCACGCACCAGCACATATAGATCACAAAACTAATCTCATAAATCTAAAAATTATTGTTTAATGTAATAATGCAATAATTGTTTCGTACCTGTCGAATACAAATTCTATATTGTGATTACAAAATGCGGTATAACGCAGTTTCGTTAAAATTTACATTTGCAGAATTTAGTTGTATCGTGATAATGTTTTATAACACCTGCACTTTAGGTCATTAAAAGGTAATCGCATCCGACATTTTGATACAAATTCAAATCAGCTTATTCATTTAACGTATTTGTGAGTATAATGGACATTGTGCGAACGTTGAATTGACATTTTTTATAAATTGAACACTTTAAGTTACAAAATACAACTTTAACTATTTCTCTTGATGGAATAATTATTCGTTGAAATAACTATTATTTGAATGATTTTTTTTAAATAATTAAAAATATTTATTCCTTTATTTGATATAATATGATCAGACTTAATAGTTTTGCTAAATACATTTTATTATTATAAAAATATTTAGTCTCTAACTCTTAATTTACAGAGACAATTTTCACACGATACATGCTGCCTGTTGTTTTGACAACGTTTATGTTTTTCTATTAAACATATTAAATATAACGACAGCTTATTCATTAGTGGAGAGAGTGAAGTAAAATATTTATTTAATCGAATTTTCAATAGCCTACTGCTATCATCTTCAAGAGTAAATGTTACAAAAAATATTTTTACAGTATAAAAAATTATAATTTATATAAATTTATAATATAACGACAGCTTTGATATTATTATTTTTGAATTCAAGGCTCTAGACACGTCAAAATAAAAATCATGAAAACTGTAGTTGTCTGCTCAGCTGATGACAGAAAAGCTCTGTGTTATTTTACATTTCAATGTTAAATAAAAATTTATAAATTATTATTGTTTTTTCAATTTGATCATTATTTTAAATATTTTTTAACTTATTGATTAACTTATTTAATAACAGAGACAAATTTGAATCTATATTTGCTTACTAATTTACAGGTTGAATAAAAGATGAAAAAAGCCATGGCAATAATATTAAATTAACATTTATCTCATAATATTTATATCCATCTAGTGATGATAGCTAGAATAATATTGTTGATGAGAAATTTATTGCTTTATTCTTTTCTTCATCAATCGTACTGTTATGAATAGAAACGAATGACCTACCTCAATAGTACGAGCTGAAGTTTTGAATGAAGCTTTTTAATTAAATTTTTGAGATAAGAGTTATCTGTTCTGCATTTGTACAGCATTTGTACAATTAATCAATAAAATCTTGATTATGGGCTTTGTTGTTAATCATATTATTGTATATGCTGGCCCCCGTGGCCGAATGGTGGAGGCGAGTGCATTGCAAACTCTTTGTACGGAGTTCAAACCTCATGCATGCACTCTCTCTTGACTTCTCTGTATGCACACGTCAAAGCTACAAGATCGCGTTGTCGAAAGACGTAGGGGCACCCGATGATGAAGCGGGTTCACTTTTCATTATTGTATATGCTCAGAAGTGATTCAAGTTTTTATGTTATATTAATCGGTAAAAAATGTATTTTATCGAGTTTGGCCTTATCACGCAAGGACGCATTGCAGTACTATAGGATAATCGTATATTAATATCGATCTGATTAAGGCGATATAGACGGTTTCGAGCTGTTGTGGATTAGCTTCAAGTGATGAAATGCGTCTCAGTAGAAACAATCTAGATCTGCATTTAGAAAACGTTTTATGTAAAGTAAATAAAATATCTGAGGCAAAATATGATTTCTGAATAGCTAGATCCTTAACTCATATGAGACCGTAATCCCGTAGTGGTCTGGCAGAAAGACTTTTAAATCTTGTTTAGTAGAAGTCAATTCTGAGTAGTCCAGTTAATTAGATTTTCCATCTCAGCTTTAACATTAACAGTAATTTTTTTGTTGCGATAATTATATTTTTTGCTATAAAAAATAGTATACAACAGCCACAATATTAGTTTCCCTCAAATATGCCTAAAAAAACATGTTACATTGTTATGTATCCGTAAATTGCGATCGGCCCATCACCTATCTGACGAGATGATAGCGTTAACCATTCTATCCAGGCGACGAATACCCAAAGCGGCTTGCTCTGCGTATCAATAACAATAGTAACAATAATAATAGTAACATCAATAACAATAGTAATAATAATTGTTTCAAAAGAGTCAACGTTTAAATTTGGCAAGTGAGGTTTACGTATCCTCATTGTTGCTGAATTAATTTAGTAAGTAATGTAAAATCGGAATGCGATTGAACTCAGCTACCTGAGTAGCTGAGTGATTAAACTCAGCTACCTGAATACATACTTTGGTCAATTTTTAGCACTTTATTCCACACACTTTTAATGTTTTCAAGTTAATCAACATTTGCTCCAACGTCTGCATGTCATCGATATGTTATTCCAGGCAAGTGCTCTTGCATTTATCAGTAGCAGACAGTTGTTAACATACTTCTCGAATTCATGTTGATTTGAGTGAACTGCCGCTTCGGTACCGCTGCATTGCCCTGCACATAGTTGAATTTGACCGCATACATCAGTTAGGTACATATATACTACTCACATTATTACCTTTCTTACAATGCGCCTATCACCTCGCCTTTGTCAAGAGAAATTAATTTGCTCACTAGGTATGATTTAAAATGTTCAGGCTTAATGGGTTGTGTTGAAATTGATACGGTATTTAGCTCATTACGTAGAATATTTTATGAATTGCTTTTTTATATAAAAATATGTAAAATTTAAATTACAGTTTTTAATTTGGGATTTTAATTTATAAGTTTGAATTAATTATTGAATGTTATTAAATGTTATATAATTATTTGGGATTTTAAAATTAACATCATTTTATTTTATTTGCCATGATTGTACTAATACAACTTTGTATATAAATCTAACATTTAAAACGTTTACTTTTTTGGAAATTTATAAATTGATTAGTCAATTGAAATTACAATTTTAATCGTAATCATTTTAGAGATTTGTCAAACAATATTCTTTCGCTAGTCCATATTTGGGAAGTCATAAATCTCGAATTGTGAGTAGCCTTTGTTTAAGTTTGTTTTTGTCATTATTTCTTTATTAAAATTTGAAAAAATTAATAGAAAACAAGAAATGAAAATTGATTTTTTGCTCAAATTGCGAGATAAGTAGTATATGAAAGATAGTATGACAACTGTTTATTGACTTAGTTTTATTCCGTAAACAATTAAAATTATAAAAATAATCTTTTAGACGTTTTTTTAAATTTGAATAAAATACAAGTGACCATTTTGAATATCTATAAATAATATAATAATATAATAGCAGAAATAACATAAATATTATGTTATATATTTAAATAATAAACAAGATAATATTTTTAATAAGCGCTTTTTTGCGAAATTTGATTATTTTCAAATATATTTCACTGCAAAATGTTGTTTACTAAGTTCTCTATTAAAGACAATGACACGTTTATGTACTGTATACTAAAATATGATTTTGTAATGATGAATGACTTCAAAAATAAGATCAACTGAGTCAACGTATTTACTAAATAATCTCTAATAAAGATAGATAATTATAAATGAAGGTAGATAATTATAAAAATTAAATAATTATTTAAGCTTTTTTATAATCTATATTACAAAAATGCTAAAATTTAAAATAGAAATTTAAAATAAAAATCAATTTTTATGAATCGACTCTTGAATAACAAACGATGTATCATAAAAAGTTTATTGTTTATTTTGGGGAACTACTATGTTATCATGGTTCGGCCATTTTGTTCTACAAAATGGCCGAACCATTTTGTAGAACAAAATGGTTCTACAAAATGAATTATGCCCGCCCCCTAGGGGCGGGGCCCAATACATGCTAATGACGTATTTCCTTTGATGTTTTTTGATTACATATTTTGTTCTTATACAAAGTATTATTGTCTATTATACATCAATAAACATAATTTGTTAATAACTTGTTTTTAATAATATTTAGTTGATTTGTATATTTTACGATTTTCTGTTTGACTTTATTTTTATAGATAAAGTATATTTTTATTATAAATCCACTTGACCTCCGAAGTAGTTCACATAATCTCCGAATTACTTATAAAAGTATTAAAATAAAATTATTTAAAGTTTTGAAATTTGAGCAATTTTGAACATTGAAACGAATTGAGGTTTATTCTTGTGAGCTAGCAAACGCCAGGTCGGCTTTGAGTCTGAATTATAATAAAATTTCATTTAGGCATATTTTTGATAAAGTCAATATTTTTATTATTTTAAAATATATATATCTATCCCATTATTTAAATGATTTTGAAAAAACACAATATCATTATATATTATAGTAATTCTTAAAATTTTATTATTCAATGTATTTTATTATATATTATATAATATGCATGAATGCACATATAAAATGTGTATTTTATAAATTATTATAAATATTATATTATATTATTTACAACAATATATTTAAAAACTATAATGTTCATCATTTTTTTATAATCTCTTCGAGATTATCTTATTTTGCAGTGAAAGTTAATGAAGTTCGAGCTCTTCTCAGACAGAGACTAGCAGACTTTGCTATCACCATACTTATTAATCCCTTGAGGTTTCTTACTTCTTCGACATAATCGGTTTTGAGACTATCAGCCGACTTTTTGCTAGCATCTTTATTAGTGTCGTGGCCTCCTTGCTTGCTGATCCTGTCGTTGAAAATACTGCAGGTATAAAACATCATGGTATACTAGCTCTATTCTATCTTGATACTTTGCAAGCTTGCACTTTTCATGATATTCAAAGGCATCCGCGTCTATGTGAATTACATTTGATTGAGCATGTGTTTTAAAAACGCAAACATCTATAAAGATACGTTCAAAAACTTTATTGAACATTCCGATAGCCGCTACTTCAAGCCTAGCATCATCATCTTTCGTAGTTGTTTTTGTTGAAAGTGGATATTACTATGAACTGGTCTAAGTCGTGGTTCAAGATATACGCTGCGACAATGTTTCTTTATTTCTTTTGGAGAATGTTTCGCACAGCATTGTGCCCTAGCAATTATAACCCCTATACGACCACATGATTGCGCGTGAGATATTGTGTTGTCGTATCCGCATGCAAATTTTTTTTGCCACGTCGTCTGGTTTCCATCCATATCTTGCCGAAATGCTAATACGAAATTCATGCGCGGTTAGTCGGAACTTTTTTGTGGACTACAGTACTGGGAACAAGCCTTGTTGATGATCCCTTTTAAGAGGCATGTCAAAATGCTGTTTATTTCTCATTTTCGATGTTTCAGCTATCCACTCGATTTCTTATTTGTAAATTTCACTCTTCTCAGCCAGTATTTTTTATCAATTCTTTATATAGCGCTGATAGACAATATCCAGTGTATCTTAAATCTAGTTGTTTACTCATATCCATAGACCATTTATTTTCTCTTTTCACGTTTATATTCGGTATATTTGAGTCCTAACCCTCCAAAACAGAGTGGAAGAACGATCAATTTATTATAATATTTATTAGGAAGAAAGCCAATATCATAAAATAAGTTAAAACATATTTTTTTTAAATATGTTCCGCTTAAGAGTTTAAATTTATTTTTAATAATAAATGTGTTGTGTTGATTTACTATTTCCTGTAGAAGCTTTCTGTAGTAGTTTATATAGTAGTTTTAATTGATGTTAATTTAATGTTTATATCTGGATATATTCCTTATTTATCATCAAAATTGGTTTTGTTAAGAATAAGGCTTTCTGGATAAATGTGCTCACTAATTGAATAAAAATTATTAGAATTAAATACACAGTTATGAACAAATTCATATTCGATAAATCTTAAAAAGAGACAGCTACACTAACCTTTAACCACATTACTTCCACTAATTCATTGTATCATCTTGTTTAATACTAATGGCTGTATAGAATCGAGCGCTTTAATCCAAAAATATATTATGCATATTATTTTATATTTTATATTTACCCTACGTAAATGTTTAAAATATGCACTTATTTTACGTTTTAGAAAACTTTAGGTTAACTTTTTATTTTATGACATCAATTACAATTTGAGCTTTAATTGATGTCAATTTAATGTTCATATCTAGATATACACCTTCTTTATCATTAATATTGGTTTTGTTAAGAATAAGGCTTTCTGGATAAATTTGTTCACTAATTGAATAAAAATCATTAGAATTAAATACACATATATCATCAATGTATCGAAACATATATTTCATATATTTATATTGTTTAGATTTAGCTTTTACACAGTTATGAACAAATTCATATTCTATAAAGCTTAAAAACAAGTCAGCTATAGTTACTGTCAGATGCGACACTTTTTACATCTAACATAACGCAAATGTAAATAATAAATTTGATTTACAAAATAAAATATTATTTTTATTAAAAATAAGTTTATCTTTAGATTTTATAAGATGAATATATATGACCCATGATTTGAGCAAAATCTAAAAAATTTGTCATTTTCTCTAAGTCTTAAACTTTAAACTACATCGTTTATTATATGTTGTTTACAACAATATTTTTATTTCAAAACTACAATCGCTGTTCATTATTTTTTTATAATCTCTTCGAGATTATCTTACATGTAGTAACCAGGTATATGCGCCGAGTCAACTGAACTGCTTGATATCCAAGGTTCCACTATCAATAGTATGTCTAAATGGTACTGATGCGCACATAGCTGAAGAGAGCATAGCTTGTTCATTATGCTGCGAGCATTTGTAAAATATATTGAGGGATATTTCATAGAGTTGCAACTGTTTTTTAGCGTGTCGTCTTTATAGTCCTGACAAGTTACCTCATTTGATTCATCGTCAGTCGAAGTGGTAGACGTTACCGCATCGTCTACATCGTTTATTATATGTTGTTTACAACAATATTTTTATTTCAAAACTACAATCGCTGTTCATTATTTTTATATAATCTCTTCGAGATTATCTTATTTTGCCGTCAAAGTTATAACTGCAAAGTTAAAGTCTATTAATTCAATTTTATCCATATATTTATATTTGTATGAAATGATAGCTCTGGAAACAACGTATACATTTGTACTGTTCAAAATTTACTGTAAAATCATAAAATCATTAATTTTAGAGAATTTTTACCGTTGTTCTCCTCCAGAATAAAAAAAACATAAAAAACAAGATTTTGTCGAATACTTGAAAGTTGGGGCTATATTGCTGATCCTCAAAAAAATAAAAACTTAAGTTGTCTTATTTATGAAAATAGCTATCTAGCGAGATGATGAGCGATTGTCAAACAAACCATATTTGTCACGTTCCACTTATATAATCTGTATATTTCATCGTTTAAGTTTGAAATTACAAGGTGAATATATATGACCCATGATTTGAGCAAAATCTAAAAAATTTGTCATTTTCTCTAAGTCTTAAACTTTAAACTAATGTCACTGATACTTCTGTAGTATAAAATTTTATTTTAACAAAATACAATTTAATTCATATTCTATAAAGCTTAAAAACAAGTCAGCTATAATTGGGCTACTATTACCTCCCGTTGGAACACCTTAGTGATTTAATTTTGTCTAAGCATGTTACTGTCAGATGCAACACTTTTTACATATAACATAACGCAAATGTAAATAATAAATTTGATTTACAAAATAAAATATTATTTTTATTAAAAATAAATTTATCTTTAGATTTTATAAAATATCTTTAATTATAATAAATTATGAATTATTAAAGATCTTAAGTTTAAAATACTTACATTTTTAAATTATTGTAAATTACAGAGTATGTATATAACTAATATAAATTATTTGAAATTTTTTGGTAGTAATTAATATTTGTGATCGTTTAGATATTTAATGTTTATTTAAAATCTTTTTAGTTGCTTATAATAATCTTTCGATTGTATAGTTTTATTGACATATGAAATTGATTTTAATGATAAAAATTTTAAATAATACAGATTCTTGGACATTTAAACATTATGACGTAGATGACAAGAAGAATTTAAAGGAAACATGTAACCTAGTTTGACTGTTTGGGCATATTGTGTCTTTTCAGTGACGGGTACTTCCTACTGCTGGATGCAGAGGATGACCGAAAGATAGCCAATGCAAATATGTCCTTCAGATGTATGTCAAATTAATTATTACAGATAATTCAGATGTATGTCAAGTAAATTATTAGTCTTTTTGTGTGTAAACTGCTTTTTAAAACAAACAAATACCTTGTTTTATTACTTGCATTTTACTCGTATGTCATGTTATGCTGGATTCTATAAATAGCTGACTTTCAATGATAAATAAAAATTTCTCATTAATATCTCTTAATAATTTAAACTTAAATATTCCACGCTTCCAATGCATATTTTATAGACGACTAACTCACAATCCGAACGACTTTGAGTTAGAATGTAATACACAGCTAACGTAAGTTCGTTTTGTACTAAACGATTACTTATTTAATCTTTTATGAAGGGATCTTCGTTTCAACAAATTACAATCAGGGCAAATAAAGCAGAAGATAATCATATCGGCAATGCTTCTGTACGTTTTTAAAATTTTAAGTTTTGAACATAACTTTGTCGACGTACTTATCTTAATTTCTAAATGTAGTGGAGAACAAAATGTTTGATCATAATAGTTATGTATTAACGTTTGAACTTCTCAAGATGTAGATGAATGATGTCTCATGTTTAATATATGCTATTTATGATATTTAATTTAATTGTTTCACTTCCTTTACTTCTATTTGTCTAGATTATGATCTTTTGATTAACAAACAAGTTACGCTACTTACCACAACAACATTTTATTTGTTAGTTACTTTGCTAGAACGGAAAATGAAACTTTAAACATTTTAAGATGTAGAAAAAGATGTCTGATGTGAATATATGTCATTTATGATATTTAATTGAATTGTATATATGAAATGTTTACAGCGATAATAATACATTAAAATTGATAATAATATTATATAATAATATTTATTAATAATACATTAATACATAATAATACATAAAAGTTTTTTATTACCACAATCATGTTTACTCTTATGTTTACTTAAATTATTTGGCAATATGTTACAGCTGCCTTCCTTATCATCTTGTATCTGGACAAATATAATCTATAAATTTATTATGATATTTAATTTGAATCACTTCCTTTACTCTATTTTTCTAGATTATAATCTTTTAATTACCACAGTAATGCTTTACATCTGTGTTCACTAAATAATCTTTTAATAAAAATAAATAAATTTTTGAAGAAATTATATCGCCTTGATGTATTTATTTTGGAATAAATTAAATAAAAGACTTAAATAAAATTAAATAAATTGAATAAAACTCGGTTAGATATATGTTTTGTTGTCTTTTACTTTAGGCTTGACTACAACCTACTCGTTGATCTCAATTTTCTCTCTGCTAAACATTATCTACGTACACTTAAATATTTGTAAGTATCATTTTAAGTTCAGCTTAAGTAAAACTTTTGAATTATTTATCATAATTTAAACTTTTTTAAATAATATTTTTAAAAGATTATTTTTTATTTTTTATACCAATTTAAATAACATCAAATTTTTATATCAAATTGCTTTAAAGGGATAACAATGTATCACACCACTGTGAGTGTGTTGTCCAGAAAGTTATCCACATCATGTTTTTTTGAATTTAACTTTTAAGTTACATTGCATAATATACTATGAACAGTATAAGATTACAAATTCAAATAAACATTTTTTGATATTAGCATAATTAACGAAATATCGTAAAGATCGCTATTTCCGGATTTATTTAAAACAAACAATTACAATAATGCGAAATACCAATAGTTTTTATAATTTAAATTGATACAAATGTATTTATTTCGTAAACTGCAAGGCCTTCGTTGTCAATAACAGCGTTTTAAATTAATTTTAACTATTTCAATGTTATGTACTTTGTTTCATCTGCTTTTAGAAGCTGCAGTCACAATCTGATCCGCACAATCAATGAAGAATTTTTCGAATCGGCGATTAATCTTGAGAGACTGTAAGTGTGGCAATTAGAAACGATTTCTAGTAATATATATTGTTAAATATACTGCAGCCGTTTACAAGTTTATAAAAAAGTATATTTAATTTTATATTTACGTTTACTTAAAACAGTGACTGATTACAAAACGAGAGTGATACCAATCCGCGTGAATTTTGTTAGTTATTTTAGCTAGACGCGGAAGAACAACGAAAAACACTGCTAAATGCAGTTTCACAATCACTATGACTATTCAGTCCGGTTCTCTCCCACTGCTGGATGCAGAGGAGGACTAGCAGACGGCTCCATCAAAGAATCATTTGAATGATGCACTGGGAAACCTTTAATTGACATCATCATTAAGTGCTAAACCAGCACTACCGCTTCACCAAATAGGATCATCAGCGCAAAAGCACTGGCATATGATTTGTTCAATTGTTGATCAAATGAAATGATTATATAGTTGTTAGAGTAGTGGTTTATGGACGATTTTTATAAATAACAATTTGATATGTGGGTTGCAACTGATATCTATAGATGAGGCACCTTCTTTATTCCAATGTTAAAGTATGAGATAAAACAAATTTAACGATTTGTACAGGACAATTTAAACATTTTTAATTTGATAAAAACTTTGTGTGTTTGTATAGAATATAGTTGACCTATAGCTTTTTTAAAAGAACGAGACAATGCATTCTAGATAGATTAGCCAAATGTTCACATCTTTTGGAAAGCAAAGAGAACATTGTGAGACAATTCATTGCCTATTCTAATTGAATAAATATTACTTTTGCAATATTTAAATGATCTTATTTATGATAAAATATTAATTTAAACAATTCTCAGTTGATACATCAATTGTAGCGTTAAACGATTTTGTCATTTTGAGTTAAATCGAATGACTATTAAAAGTTTAATACATCGTCTTTGAGATATAGGGTAAATATATGCTTCTGCTTTTAATAATCTTGAGAATTCAGCCTACTTGTTTCTGATTATTCAATTGTCTCAATTATAGTAGTTTCAAAATTTATTTTTCCTAAATGTTATGGCTAACTTTCAAGTTTGCTTCCTAAGTTGCTTATTCATGGGATGCCATAATTTTTACTGATTTTCAGCGTCGAATGAACTAACCATTGTCATCTTTGGATTGATTATATAATATAATCTGTGTTAGAATATGGAATTACTAAAGATAATCGAATTTTATCAGAGAAAATACATCACAGGCATGTATCTGGTCTCGCAACTATGTTTGCATGACAAACATCGAGTTAGTAACCCTGTAGCTTTCTCAGATTTTTTGCAATCACTAAAGATGAACTTGACAAATAGATGTGTAAATGGCCTTCAAAGGCGTGTTTATTGTTTCCAATAAAGTTATTGTTTCCAATAAAGAGGTTTGGTAATGGGACGGATTGCAATCAGACACTTTGTACGGAAAATTCGAAAGGGGAGTTACTTTTTATTATGGCAGTTGTAGGTTTTTGATAAAATTATCTAATTTGATGTATGTTTCTCTCCGTGAATAGGAAGGTGTAGTTTAGTGCACGTGATTGATGTTTAACAAAATTAGTTAGCAGGCCTTGTTTATTGCAAATTATTAACTTTTAAATAAATATGTTCACAGACGTTTTTGTTCCTATTTATAATACAAACGTATGTCCAATTAAAACCGGGTTTTACTAAAGCTCAGTTATTAGATGACAATTAGTATTTTTATTACTTTATTTAGAGATCTGTCTTACAATTACATTAAGAATATTCCTCATAGATTCTTACACAGCAAACACGCAATTTCATACTTGTAAGTCAATGTTTATTATTCACTTTCTGTCATCATTGTTTTATTAATGTTGATTAACTTCTAAATTTTATATTTGATATAAAATGTTATATTTGATATATATGTGAAATATTGTTTGTCCCAAAATTTTATAAGATGATCAAAAACGGTCAATTTTGAATATATCCTTATATAAATTTTAAAAATTAGACTAAATTTATAATAATTTGACAATGACATATTCAGATTATGATATTGTTTTAAATTGACTATCTTTATTTATGCTCTGGAAGAATTTCATAACGTTATAATAATTTTGTTCGACAATTTTAGTTGATAACTAAATATTATTTGCGATATATTAATTATATAACGATTGAATTTTAAATCGATATGTATTGAATTTGTAAATTTTTAACTTTGAAAATAATCGAATTTGGTGGCAATTAAGAAATTGATTTATATTTTACAAATTGTACAAAATAGATATCATTACACTCCGCTGATATAGTAATAAATTAAATAAAATAAATAAAAACAAATTTTAAAATTGTCAATGTTGATCTTTTTTATATGGGACATGTTTGTCTGTTTTAAGTTTTCAAGATGCTTTTAATAAAAGATCTTTTTAATATTTGATAAGTTAAGGGAATGTACATTTTTATAAAGTAATGCTGTCTTTATGAATTAAATTAATGAGGTTTTTTACACTTGTTGAAATAAACGCTAAATAATAAGATTTTGCTATTGTTTTCTTCGTTCAAAATTATTACTTTGATGTCGCTCTGAAATTTGAATTCGATATCAAAATTAAATGTGTTGCTCAATAATTTGTTGCTTAGTAACTTTAAACTAACAAAATAATAAAGTTTTTAATATTTAACATGCATCATATTTCTAATAAATATTTATATAGTATCTAATATTTATATAATATTTTGAGTAATACTTTCACTTATAAAATGATCTATATTGAACACATGGAAGGAAATTATAAGTTTCGATGAAATGAGTCGAATCTGCATTAAATCTTTTTGCCTTCCTAAATAATGTGTGTTGTCAAAAACGATGTACAATACGATGAATGTTGCATCTAAGTAAATTGTTAAGTAACAACAACAATTTCTTGACAAGAAAAAACAAATAATATAAAAAATATTTCTTGTCTACCCCTGGTCCGGGTGTCGTGTTGTGGAAGCAGTGCACGAAGCAAACTAATCCAGGCATCTCGATCCTCGGCAACAGACCAGAAGTATCGTCCAGTTACTCCAAAGCTGTTTTCGGCTAGTTTCAAGATTTGATCTCTCCACTGGTATCGAACTCTACTTTGATGTCTCTTTCCAGAGAGTCCAGACTGGAAAACCCTCCGAGGAAGGCGATTCCTAAAGTAATGCTATGTCTTTATGAATCAAATTAATGAGGTCTTTTACACTTGTTGAAATAAACGCTAAATAATAAGATTTTGCTATTGTTTTCTTCGTTCAAAATTATTACTTTGATGTCGCTCTGAAATTTGAATTCGATATCAAAATTAAATGTGTTGCTCAATAATTTGTTGCTTAGTAACTTTAAACTAACAAAATAATAAAGTTTTTAATATTTAACATGCATCATATTTCTAATAAATATTTATATAGTATCTAATATTTATATAATATTTTGAGTAATACTTTCACTTATAAAATGATCTATATTGAACACATGGAAGGAAATTATAAGTTTCGATGAAATGAGTCGAATCTGCATTAAATCTTTTTGCCTTCCTAAATAATGTGTGTTGTCAAAAACGATGTACAATACGATGAATGTTGCATCTAAGTAAATTGTTAAGTAACAACAACAATTTCTTGACAAGAAAAAACAAATAATATAAAAAATATTTCTTGTCTACCACTGGTCCGGGTGTCGTGTTGTGGAAGCAGTGCACGAAGCAAACTAATCCAGGCATCTCGATCCTCGGCAACAGACCAGAAGTATCGTCCAGTTACTCCAAAGCTGTTTTCGGCTAGTTTCAAGATTTGATCTCTCCACTGGTATCGAACTCTACTTTGATGTCTCTTTCCAGAGAGTCCAGACTGGAAAACCCTCCGAGGAAGGCGATTCCTAAAGTAATGCTATGTCTTTATGAATCAAATTAATGAGGTCTTTTACACTTGTTGAAATAAACGCTAAATAATAAGATTTTGCTATTGTTTTCTTCGTTCAAAATTATTACTTTGATGTCGCTCTGAAATTTGAATTCGATATCAAAATTAAATGTGTTGCTCAATAATTTGTTGCTTAGTAACTTTAAACTAACAAAATAATAAAGTTTTTAATATTTAACATGCATCATATTTCTAATAAATATTTATATAGTATCTAATATTTATATAATATTTTATGTAATACTTTCACTTATAAAATAAAATAAATTAAAAGCGTGGAAGGAAATTATAAGTTTCGATAAAATGAGTCGAATCTGCATTGAATCTTTTTGCTTCCCTATATAATGTGTGTTGTCAAAAACGATGTACAATACGATGAATGTTGCATCTAAGTAAATTGTTAAATAACAACAACAATTTCTTGACAACAAAAAAAACAAATAATATAAAAAATATTTATTGTCAACCACTGGTCAAGGTGTCGGGTCGTGGAAGCAGTGCACGAAGCGAACTAATCCAGACATCTTGATCCTCGGCGACAGACCAGAAGTCGCTTTCAGATACCCCAAGGCGGTTTTCGGCCAGTTTCTAGATTTGATCTCTCTACCGGTATCGAGGTCTACCTCGATGTCTTCCAGAAAGTCCGGCCTTGAAAACCCTCCGAGGAAGGCGATCATTTGCCATCTTCAGAACGCGGCCTAGCAACCTCAGCTGACTTTCTTCGATGTGGAGAAACAGCGACTTTACTTCGTGTCCATCCTGGATGACCGAATTTCAAACCTTATCTCTAAGGCTAAGACCAACCATACCGCGAAAGAACCTCATTTCGGTCTCCTGTATCCGAGATATTATCCTTTCGGTCATTACCCAAAGTTCATAACCATAGGTTAAGAAATGAAAAGAAAGCCTCGCCCGAAGACTCAACTCTTGTTTCACCACAACACTCGTACAAAGAACGCATTGCCGCGTTAGCTGCACAAATCCGCTCTTAATCTCGTTGATGTTCCTGCCTAACTTAGATAACAATACCCCAAGATACTTAAAATCCTCCACATCAGGCAAAACATTTTCCCAATCCGGATTGATATTGGCATCAGGATCCGAGACGAACACATAGAGACAGTCTTGGAGGTACTAACCAACATCCCTGCCGCTTGTCATTCCATCGTGAATCGATCTAGTAGGCATTGTAAATCCTCAGGACAAGAAGCCAACAAAATAACGTAATCTGCAAAAAGCAGAGATGGTATCTTGATGGTTCCGAACTGAATACCCACATCCGTCAGAGCAGCCCGTTTCAAAATTTTCAATGTAAACAACGAAACTAGTGGAGACAAAGGACAACTCTGACGAAGCCTAATGCCTACTGGAAATGATTCAGACTTTCTACCTAGAACATGTACACAACTCATACTTTGTTCATACTGAGAAGCCACAGCTGCTCGAAGATAGTGTGATACTCCATACTCGCTTAGTACTTTCCACAACCTATCTCAAGAAACTCGGCCGTACGCCTTGTCCAAATTTACAAAACATGTAGACCGGTTGAGCGAACTCCCAAAACCGTTTAAGGATAGTTGAGAGAGTAAAGAGCTGATCCGTAGTTCCACGACCTGGACAAAAGCCGCATTGTTTTTCTTGCGACTGTACCTCAACTATAGTTCGTATCCTTAACTCAAGGATCCCAGCAAATAGATTACCAGTTAGGCTAAGAAGAGTGATGCCTTGATAATTTAAACACACTCTTCGGTGACTTTTCTTTAAGATCGGTACCACCACCCCAGTTCGCCACTTACTAGGAACCTTTCCCATCTTCAATGCCACATTGAAGATCCGTGTTAGCCACTTCATGGCAACAGCGTCGAGAGCCTTTAGCGCTTCAAGTCGAATCTTGTCCACTCCAGAAGACTTGCCGTTACGAAGTTCATTAAGTAACAAAATAATATATTTTTAATATCTAAAAAGTACTATTTTTTAATACTTATATAATAACTGTATGTTTAAACACTTAAAATATAGCGCTTTAATTTTTGCTTCAAATTTGTATTTAAATAATTTTGGGAATGTTTATATTAAAGAATAAAATAAGCTAAAATGTATGATATAAATTATAATAATATAAAAGACAATTTTCCGATATGGGTTATTTCCAACTTTACAAATAACAAATTTTAATTTAGAAATTTATCGTTCAATTTAATTGCTGCAGTAAACACTGGTGATCTCTATAACATGATCGGCCTTCAAGATGTGTACGTAGCTCGAGTTATTCTCTTCTGTTAGTTTTGTTACCATTTTGCATTTCGATTACATTTAATATTTGATGAAATCACATTTATAACATTTTATACATATTTTTAATTATTTGTATATTAGAAATTATAAACGTATTTTAAACTTTACTGATACCTGACAGCAATATTTATTCGCCTCTTTGAAATTGTTAATAAAGATTTTTATAAAGATTACTAAAATTGATAATAGTCAAAAATGTAGTTGTCAATATTGTAATAATGTTGACGACAATACCTCGTCCAGTTTTGAAAATAAATGTATTATTCTGAATTAAAAAGAGCTTTTAGCAATACTGGATTAAAAATGATGAATTATCCGATAAAAATATTTCTTAACATTTGACACATTAAAATACATTTGTATATCCCTCCTTAAGACAAATTGCACATTTTACTGATGTTGTAAAATGTTTTTGTAATACCTTATCTATATTGTTAGTTCACCAGCATGTGGAAACAACAAATTATAAATAAATATTATTTATTTTATAAATTATACATCATAATGTATAATGTGTAATTATTATAATATTTAATTAACAGTTATACCTTATATATTATTTCATTAGAGTTTTCCACTTTTATTTTAAATAAAATTTTAAGTGATTAGTTATTTAAGATATAAGAAGTTAAAATGATTTTTTTTATCTGAATATGAAAATTTACTTAAATTGTTATTGAAGACTAAAATTAATAAGAAAAATTAATAATTTAGCCTGTTTTTTGTCTTAATTAACATATTAATTTAAAATCAATAATAAAATCAATAATCAATTTCTTGATTCGTACACTGCCTCCACTATCACTGGTGGACACGTGTATCTCTCTTCCGACACCCGTATCAGTGGTGGACAAGAAAAATCTTGTGTGCTTATTTCTAGTCAAGAAATTGTTGTGTTGTTGTAATACATATTGTGTTTTTGTTAATAAGACATTTACTAAAATGAAATGTTATGAAATCGTAATGTAGGGAGAAAAAGTATCTCATATTATATAACATAACATTTATCAAATTTTGAAAAATATTTTTATAGATAATTAAATCGTTTAATCAATGTTAAATCTTCTTTTTATTTATTGGTGTCAGTTTTACTTATTAATATATTCGTTTACTCAGTTTATTGCAAGTTTGAAGATGTAAACATGTTTAGATTTTCTCTTAAACTATTATGTTCTATTTGTTAAATCTGTTAGTTATTTAAGAGTTTGTAGAGTTAGGATTAGTGATATATTCTGTAATTCACTTAAGAAATGAAACATTTTATCTTTAAATTTGATGGAATTTAACAAGCATAAATCTAGTGCCGTGATAAAATATCAGTAAAATATAAAGGAGTTTTTTATCATCTCAGACAAAAACAATCGTTTAATTCTTTCGTATTAACATTTGCGTATTGTGTTATCCTAAAGGTTTTTTAACTTTCATTATTTTAAGATCTAGCATATATCAGCTGGCAATGCCTTTTGGAACTGATACCTTTTACTATATTATTTGTACATTAATTTCTTTCAAAGTCTTTTCAGAACTGCAATACTTGAACATATTTTTTCTCTTATATCGTTTGAGATAAATAATTGAAACATTGATACTTGAATTATATGTAATAGGCGATTATTTGGCAATCCAATTACCGACATTCCGTCCGACTTTCTGAGCTTATCATCCACGTTAAAATCAATGTGAGTAAATTGGCTTGTCGTGAATTGAATTTATATCGAATGTAGGAATATAAAATTTCATTGATTATCACGAATATATTAGTCTCGTTTAGTACTGATAGATTAAATAGATACTCAATTAATCGCTATTTATATTATAAGACATTTAAAATAAACGATTTTAAATTATTAATGATCAATTCTACTGTGTTTTAGCAAAACATAGGTATAGATGTAATTTATTGCGGGGCGCGCTCTATAACATCTTTATTTTATATAATACTTCAAATTGTCAAAATCTAAAATCAATAGGACTACTAAAAATAGCTATGGATTTCAGTTTCTAAACCATATAGCATTAGTATGTATGGATGCTTTCAATCATAGAATAAAAAATTATATACCATTAATAGTGCAGATATTAATTATTAATCAAATAAGACGTTGTTTAAAGCTATGTAACTGCATTTCCTATTATATTTTACCAATAATATGCAAGTAGAATTCCTTCAATCATAATATGTTATAGAAAAGGATTTGCATCGTTGTATTTTTGATTGTAAGCTGATTCGTTTTTTGTTTTTATCACACTGGATATGTAATCAGTGGGTTGAATACAAATGTGTAATTTCATGAATTAGGCTATAACACAAATATTCTTGCATACTTTCATTTAATTTCATTGCATGGAAATGTGATTTTATCAAGGTAGCATTACCATATTTTATGGATGTATTTGGTCATAATAGATTTCATTCTTGAATTATTTGACCACAATAATTTTATCTGGTATTTAATTTATTTACCTTGAAGTCAAAGAATGAGATTAAGCAACATGTTTACTCAAATAAGCTACTTTTTCTGTTTTAATAAACGATTTTTACTAACTTGATATTTATAAATAATAAAAACAATATTTAATTTACAAATCAAGATTTTTCCAGGTATGAACAAAAAGCTGACTAACCATATAAATCAAATGGCCTGCATTTAAATATAATTAAATATACTTAAATATATTTTTATATAATTTAAAATATATTTAATAAATAATGAATTAAAATAGCAGTTAGATATCAAATTAATTACTAAATAATTAAGTCTAATAATAGATAAAAATGATATCTTGAGTGATTTATTAAGACATGTTTTTGTATTTTATGATTTCTCTCACGATAAACATTTTTGTGTTTGATTAAATTACACATTTCTTTAGTCTACAAATAATCCAAATTAGCAATGACGAGTCTTCAAATATTTCATCAAAAAATAAATTAAAATTATAAATTAATTTTTGTAAAAGGTCGATTCGTAATTGTAACTTAATTACAAATCGACCTTAGGAATGTTTTTGTTGATGTTGTTGCCTACTAGACATCGACAAGAACGTTTTTACTAAATATCAAGAGATATGAACGCAGCCTGCTGTTTTCTAAAAATCATCAATAACAGAACTGTTCCTTCATTTAATTTTGCTACTATATATGTTTCGCAGATTATTGTCAAATTGCCGAATATTTTTTCCTATTAATTTTATTTTAGTGCAATGACTTTAAAACATCGTCAATGTTTTAATGCAAGCCGAATTTCTAATCAGATAGAAGAAATGTAAGTTTGATTGATGGTGCATTTTAAAAATAAATTCATTTGATAAAAGCTGTCTCTTATTTAACAAATTGTATTATCATTGTCCAAATACATAAAAATTTACAAAACATTAAATTAATATGAATATAGAAATGGACTTTAAATCTGAAATTTGAATTGTAGGTATTAAAACAATATAAAACATGAAATGAAATGTTAATTATTTCTTCGATTTGCTTGTTGATTAAAGTTAAACTAATAAATATCTTAATTACTTAAATTATAGTTTTACTGGCAAAATACTTTTTTATTTACAATCTTTCAATAATTGAATATTATTTGTTCGCTATTTATTAACTTATTGCATACTTTATTGTATAAATGTTTGCCATTCGATACTAGATTTCAAAACTAAGGATCCTGCTGTAAATTTAACAATTACTAGTTTTATTGCGGTATATGCAAAGCAAAATAATTAAATGGGCAAACCGTATCTATGTCGATACTGGCATCTAGTTTTCGACTGAATTATCAAATCTATAATTAGGAAACAACGACATTATTTTTGAATATCTTTTTATTTTGGTGAATCTCTTTGGAATCCTTTAAACTGAAAAGGAATTGATTACTTATGTTTTCGTTAATTAATTTATTCAAAATAATTTCGACAAGTTAGTTACATTTAAAATTCAGATATTCATATTAATTTCGACAATTTCGTTACAGTAATTTGTCTAGCTATTTTAATATATCATCTAGTAACATAACTGGCATTGACAAGAATATGTCATGTTCGTCAATTTCTTCTAAATATTCAGAAATCGATTATTTGAGATTCATCTTGAGGTTGATGAAATTTATTTATTGAGCAAGATTTTGATAAGTTACATTTAAAATACAGATATTCATAATATTTCCGAATATGCCTTGCTAATTAAATATATCGTCTAGGGACATTACTATAATTGCCACGAATAATTTATGTCAGCGAAATCTAAACATTAATTGTATAAATGTTTGCAATTCGAAACTGAATGTTTAAAAAAGCACAAGCTATAGTGTTCGGAACAGGAAAGCAAAATAATTAAATGCGCAAACCGTATAGATGTCGATAATACTTTCTAATTTTCTATTGAATTATCAAATCTATGAATAGAAAATTGCAACAATTTAAAAAAGTTTTTAACTATATTTAATTTTTACAAACATTGATTTTATTTAAAAGTATTCATCTGCTTGCACTAAATCGCTTAACAAATATCATCTAATATTTTCTGTAATATTTAATATTGTGTAATAATGTATTTTGTGTAATATCTAATTGTACTTATTTGAGATTTGTTTTGCGATTGATAAAACTCATTTGTTTAAAATAATTTCGACAATTTCGTTACAGTAATTTGTCTAGCTATTTTAATATATCACCTATAAACATAACTGGCATTGACAAGAATATGTCATGTTCGTCAATTTCTTCCAAATATTTAAAATTGGATTATTTAAGATTCATCTTGAGGTTGATGAAATTTATTTATTAAAAATAATTTTGATAAGTTACATTTAAAATACAGATATTCATATTATTTACAAATATGCCTTGCTAATTAAATATATCGTCTAGGGACATTACTTTAATTGCCACGAATAATTTATGTCAGCGAATTTTCTTCTAGATAATCTGAAATGTTCGTTTCTTTTCACGTGAAATGAACATAATAGATCTTAGTTATTGATATATTTGTTATTGTTTTAGAGGTATCTTTGTGAAATGTATAGTAATTTCTATTTAATGTATTATAAAGCAATAAATATTAAGTGATACTTGTGATTTATTAATACGAAACAATTATATACTCTGATTGTTATTTTTAACTGTTATAGATTTTAATTATGCATATTTGACTCCTAAAATAATAATATAGAATAAATATTCACTAAGAATATTCTAAGTAACAGATATAATAGAGATGGTTGTCTTTATCATCGCTGATTAAATGTGCAAAATATTTTATAAACAAAATTCTTTGGTAATAATTTAAACTTGAATTTTATTGAATGTAGAAAATTGAATAAAACGATTGAAGTTTAAATCTTTATGTAAAAGCAAAAGACAATTAAAGTCAATAAATTGTATTAATTAGTTTAGCTACTATAATTTTTAAATCAACAAATTGTTTTGACTAAAAAACGTGAACGATTTTATTAATAAAATCTAATTTGATAATTTAAATTTTAGAAAGTTTTCTGGTTGTCAAATTAACATAAAGGACTATTTTGGCTTGGATAATTTGACTTATATGTAAGTTTATGAAATCTTAAACAAATCAGTGTTACTTTTTACAAACGTTAACTTCTGTAAATGATTGCTAATGGGCATTTTTAATATATCCTTTATATTTTTGAATATCTTGTATACGAACACATATATATGTTCGTTGTTTGAAACACATGCCGTATAAAGTTTACAAAATGCTAATTCACCAAAGTTGCAAAATTTTCTTTAAAATTAATAAAATCATAAACAAAGTTTGAATTTATTAAATTCGTTTTGATTTTAACTTCTTTAATAACTAAAATCCCTTTTTTTCTAAAGAATATATTTTATAGGCAAGATTGGTTTGTTTATTTTTATTATAGTTTAATATTCTGAGGTTGTAAAATGTTTTTGTTTTATAATTAGAGAATTGGAATCAACAGTGTTGACGGACTTCGATTTGCTTTATGGAACAACCGGAGCTTCTACTATGTGAGATACATTATTAAATCTTGTTATTTTTGCTTGTAATTTTAATGTTTTGTTTAACATTTACCTGGTGATCTTCTCATTAACACATTTATTAATCAATAAATTGATTTTTAATCATTATCGTTCAAAGTGCCGAAATTTATATATTGAATTCACAACTGCAGCCAAACAAAATTTATGAAAAAATTTAAATTGTCTTCAGTTTTATGTTATTGATATTATATTAGTGTAGTTTTTTATAAAAAGAACTTTTATCTCAGATATATTATGCTGAAACATTCGTCATTTTTAGTCTTTATTAAATTTCAAAATTATTCGCATGAAATTTATTAACAAAATTTAAAAATAAACTGTAATTTTGATATTTTTTAATAATATTCCATTTCCAGATTAAAGTTATTTTTACAACTATTATATGAACAACCCTGACAATATAGAGAAGGATAATTATTATATTGTATATATATCAAGCATTATTGCATATTGTTTGATTGAACTCCTTTGACTATTTGATTGCGCGAATAATTTGTGTCATTTAAATATCAAATGTTAAAAGTCAAATTTTAATATAATTTTGCAGTCATTGCAACAATTGAACTTTTCGATGACACTGCACGTTGCTTTAATCCTATCTATGAGCCAACAGAAATACGCTACATTTCAGTATAGGTGGACCTCATAAGTTACTGATACGATATTAACGTTTCACGTTTCGGTCCGTTTAAAGTTGGCTGACGATCATTCGACTTGTTTGCTTTATTGAAATTAGATTTAATGAAACTTTCTCATTAACTTTGCAAATTTAATTGAAATCATTTCTGATTTCAAATTAAATCGGCGTTGGTAGAAAAGGTGCTACCTTCAATTTGAAAACTTACTTATTTTTCTAATGATTACTATTGTCAAACTAGTCATCTATTATTATATTTAAAATGATAACTACTAATTTTTTATGGAATGAATAATAATATTTTAATATAAAAGTTTGTAATACCATATTTCTTTGTGTCAATACTTGATTACGAGGTTGTAGTCGGGTAGGTTTGTAAAGTACTTTTTATACATTTTATTGCTTTTTAGTTAATATAATCGTAATGATTTTATGTTTCTAAAGAATATTTAAAGATTTATTCTTTTAATGTTCTTAGATAAGTGGATATTATGAAAGTTGGTGGCACGTAGAACAATTGTTATTTTTATTATATATAATTTGGAATATCTTATTTTTATAAAATATTAATTGTTTCTCCTCTGTACCAAGATCGATACTGAGTTCAAATATTGCTTCCATGGATTTCCTTTACCGTGTTAAAGCTCCTTCCTTGACTCATCTGTAAATGATCACATTATCCGAAAATCTTTATTATATTTATTAAATTGTAGTTCACTTTCTGGCAACATTATCGAAGAATTGAATTTCGCTATATTTAAATCTATTCCCAACGTCCAGTATTTGTAAGTATAAATTACTCAAATATTTGTTTTTTTGAGTAGTAAATTTAAAAATGCTTTTTATAAGGACAAGCAACGTTTTTAATTAGTTTGAACTGAATTGTAAGCTTATATGTTTGCTAATCGTATCTATATAATTTAATATTACATAAAATATTATCTTGATTATATTTTGTATATTTTTATATAATTTAATATGTTAACTTGGCGTATAAAATGGTAACTTCTTCGTAATTCTTTTAGATAAAATCCCCTTATACGCATTTAAATAAATAAATCATGTGATGATGCAATAAGTAAGGAATTAAAGGGGACAAATATTTGATCATATAATAGCGTCCACAAAATCTTTACAGGATTGAGCGTTGAACATACAGATCATATGTAGTTAAAAAACAATTCTATGATTATCGATCATAATCATAAAACATGTTTTAGTATCATCTGATGGAATTTCTAAAGCACCCATATTCTTCAAAAATTAAATTGTCCAACACCAGAATATTCCAAACTAAGTGTCCAACATATCAAGTAAAGTGTATCACTTCTTCCTGGTTAGCGTAACTTTAAACCGGGTTTCACAGATTAATTCCTCTTGAAGACCTATAAGAATCCTCTATTAAACCTGTGATATGTTATTCTTGTAATAGAAATCTCAAGGATGATAGAGTTCACACAAAATTCTAGTCGATACGAATAGTGAACAATGAAAATAATCCGTATTCAAAATGATTATTAAAAATAACATTCAAATATTGAGAGATAATGGTAAGCATACGGACGATAAAAGCAATAACACAAAGCTTTAGTGCATTGTAAAGGGTGTCAATTAGTTCAAATCTAAGGAGCTAGATATTTTACTGTCGGTAAAACTCTATTGATTGTTAATTAACACTATGTTGCAGTAACGCTTTGATTTATTTGTATAAATGTTACACTCATTTTGCATGTGGACAGTTTTTTTGTAGCGAACAACAATTAAAAACTTTAAATCTTTATTTGCATTGTGATGAACGTAAATGCAACAAATGGCGACGGTTATTAATAAAACCCTTACTTACTTACTTAAATGGCGACGAGGGTGTTAATAACGAGCAACAAGAAAGATTATTACCTTATGACATGCTGCAATTGGTATTAGAACAACAGTGAACGCTAAGTCAAGTTGTTGCTAATCTTTAAACGAATAATTACCAGGATGTTTACTGCAGTATTCCGTTGTTTCAGCCATTTGATTCCAATGATGATTCGTGGCAGGATTATTCAATACAGTTGCAGAATTATCTTAAGATGTTTGGGGTGACATCGAGCGAGCGTCAGAAACAATTTCTGCTGTCATGTTGCGGTAGATGTATTTTTCGCATAATTGGTCAGTAATTACCAACACACGAGCAAGAAGAAATTACATTTGATGCATTCATAAAGTGTTTGGATGGACATTTTCAAAAACTTTGTCATGTTGTTGCTGTTCGGTTTGCATTTTCTCAATGCAGACACAAATCGAACCAGTCTCAAAAAGATTGGATGGCAGAGGCGAGATGTTTGGCAAGCCGGTGTGCTTTTTACGACGCCTCAATTATAAATGCTCATCAAGCAATCGACGATAGACTTCGAGATTTGATTGTCGCATTTACGCCGGTTGAAGAAATTAGAACAGCTGCACTTAGGTTAGAAAATCCTTCACTCGATGAAGTAATTCGAATCGCGACAAATTGGGAAATGACCCAACGTACAAAAAAAACATGTTAACGACAAATGCAAATCAAACGCCTGACGAAAAAATTGGCAATGTCAACAACATAAAGGTTATTCGTAAAATGAATACACAGTATCGATCGAATGTAGATAAGAATATGAGGCCACAGTGTCCTCGTTGTAATGGCTACAATCATAGCTACGAACAACAATGCTGGGAACAAACGTCAAATGCTACAACTGCGGGAAAATGGGGCATATTCGCCGATGCTGCAAACATCACAAAGGTGCTGACAACCAAGTGGTATTATACGGTAGCGAACGTTCTGAGGCAGAAGAATTAGCCAATTTACAAATTTGCAATGTTAGCCAGAATGGTCGTGATTTTCTACCAGTCATAAAAGTCACCTTAAATGAAATTCCAGCAGTGATGGAGTATGATACTGGTGTCATAAACACGACTATATCAGGTGAACTCTGGTCGGCAATATGAGCGCCACAATTAAGTGAAAGCCGGTGGCTTTGCAATTATGGCTGTTCGAAATTAAAAAGCTTGGGTCGATGTCTGCTCAGGGCGAATTTAAATGGGGTCGAAAAGTGTCTGCATGCAGAGGTGATTTCCGGATCAGAGAAAAACTTATTTGGTCAGCCTTGGATTAAAGCATTCGAAATACCTTTGTCACCACAAGTACAGATCAATCGTAATATTTCTGTAAGTCAATTAGAATCGGCTGAAAGATTAAGTCAGATATTAAATCAGATGAAAGAGGTATTTAGTAACGATCTTGAAAGTGAAAAGGGTTGTGTAGTACAGTTAAAACTTAGTCCGAATGCAATTCCAAAATGTGTACCTGCTCGTCGAGTACCACTGCCTCTTAAAGACACGTTAAAGAACGAGATTTTGAGATTAGTTGACAATAAAATTATTGAGCCTGTAGATTTAAGGCGTGAATTTATTGAATGGGCGAGTCCTATAGTTTTATTT
Source organism: Pomphorhynchus laevis (assembly GCA_012934845.2). Taxonomy (NCBI): domain Eukaryota; kingdom Metazoa; phylum Acanthocephala; class Palaeacanthocephala; order Echinorhynchida; family Pomphorhynchidae; genus Pomphorhynchus; species Pomphorhynchus laevis. The sequence goes on from WNNJ02003786.1 coordinate 177,541, forward strand.
CCAAAAAAGACAATTTATTGAGAATGTGTGCGGATTTTAAGGCGACAATAAATCCATTCTTAAGATGTGATACCTATGAGTTGCCGAAATTTGAGGAATTGTTGAGTAAAAGATCTGTTGGTACTTCCTATACAATTCTCGATTTGAAGGATGCATACGCACAAATGCACGTTGACAAGGATTCCAGAAAATATCTTAACATTTCAACTCCGTTCGGCTTTTACCGCTATCACCGTCTTCCATTCGGCTTGTCTGTAGCACACCTTGTATTTCAGAGGTATATGCACAATTTACTAGGTAGCATTCCCGGTGTAGCGGATTATGTCGATGACATTATAATATGAGCAGGGACGGATAATGAACATCTTAAATTATCGCGATTTCCATCCAATACTAAAGTCGAAACAAGGAGAATTTCATCACCAATATAAATTTATTAGTGGATAACCATCAGTTTAAAGGTGCACATATGCTAACTGAATTGGCGCTGAGAGAGGCAACTAGACAAGCCATATATTAAGTAAAGTTTGCGGATATTTAAAAACAAACTGGCCTTATAAAATTGATGAATTAAGGCAGCCTTACAGTTGTCGACGGTCATAGTTATCAACTGAGGGTGGCATTGTTCTACTCGGAGCAAGAGTAGTAGTTTAATCAACGTTGCGGAAAGACGTGCTGAGAGTTTTGCATGCGGGTCTTCCGGGTATTGTATCGATGAAGGCGCTGTCTCGTGTTTATGTTTGGTGGTCTAACATCGGCTCAGACTGAGAATTATATACAACAATGTGAATATTGTCAACGATATCGTAATAACGAACTTAGTCATCTCTTGCATAGCTGGTATATTCCTTCACAGCCTTGACAAGAATACATGTTGACTTCGCAGGACAGAGCAATTCGCATTCAAGTTCTCGAAAGTAGGGTTTTGCGACCTTATGGTGTTGGCGAGCGTCCAAAACGACTGCGGCAGTTCTTGTTGTCATATCGTAATACCCCTCATAGTGCTACCGGTAAACCGCCTTCGGAAATGTTAAAAGGATATAGGTTACCGACACTATTAGATCGGATATAGCCTACACCACAATCGACAATTCACCACTATCAAGAAAATAACAAGCGTTATTTTGATAAGAAAAGTAAACCTCAACAGTTCGAGTTCGACGAAAAAGTATGGTATCGAAAAAACAACACAAAACCATGGTCACGAGGACATATAATCGACCTTAGTGAGTGGACATCATACGTAATTAATGGAAATGGCAAGAATCACAAAGTAAACGCTGATACTATACGCGGATTTGACAAGAATATCAATGTTGATGTGAATAAAGAGTCAGTTCAATACGAGAGTGAGACTGAAAGACCGAATATCGTTAGCAAGAAAGTTGATGGAAAAAGTTTACTTCAACCTGATTGTCCGATTAAGAGATCTAGTGTTCACCAGAATAAACCGACCAAAACAACGTCAAATCAATTGCAAGAACCGGATATGAAGAGCAACAAACTTTGCGACGATCTACAAGTACAAAAAGAGTACCTGTCCGATACGGCTGGAATGTGGCAACCTAAGATCGTCCAAGTAATTGATGGTGAAGAGGAATGTTACGTAGTGGCAGTGCATCTAATTCATACATTGTCGGTAAAACTCTATTGATTGTTCATTAACACTATGTTGCGGTAACGCTTTGATTTATTTGTATATATGTTACACTCAGTTTGCATGTGGACAGTTTTTTTGGTAGCGAACAACAAGTAAAAACTTTAAATCTTTATTTGCATTGTGATGAACGTAAATGCAAATATAATCAATGTCTTATATGTAAATAATCGTTTGTAGGTATACATATTACATGATACAATTGCTCTATACATAAGATTAATAATTTATATAAATATTTGGTGCTCAATACGAAACCAATTATTTTGCTGAATTAACCATTTTTTATTTACAATATCCTTAATGCTTTTTAAATATCTTATTTTCAATTTTATATTATACATTTAATTAAAATTATTTAAAAAAAATACTATTAATTCTAAAAATTACTTAATCTTATAAGAAAGCATTAATACTCATTAAAAATGTCAAAAATAATCTTTATTCTATACATGCTTGAAAATGTCGTTACATATATTGTTATTTTTATGATGAATTTAATAACGTTCTTTTTTATGTTACAATTTTTTGACCTTTTTATATTTTGCTAAAGACATTTATAATCAAAATGTTGGTATAATGCATTAATTTTAAAAATATAATTCGTACTTTTATATTTAAATACACTTTATTCCAAAAATTGGTTAAAACCTGCTAAAGTTTAAACTCTAAATTAAACGAATTTTAATGGTTAGTTAAAATCTAGTAAATTTTATATCAAAGTTGAGAATATTTCGATATAAAGCTTAGAATTGGTTAATTAAAATAATAAGTTCTTTTTTATGGAATAAGTTTGCAATCTATTTAACAAAAATATAAAAGTTTCATCCAATTATATCTTACTGCAAATATATTGTTTTGCTGATATTCCACCGTCAATATAGTTTAATCAAAACAATGAAAATACTTTCAATACTTACGGACTTTAATAACAATGGCCAGAATGATAAAATAAATTAAGATGATGAAATGCAGAGCTAAACTAATGTCATATATCAAATTTTGACATAAAATATTCCGACTACTTTTAGATTCCCGTTTAGAAAAATTCTTTCTCGCTAAGGAAAATTCGTATATTTATAGTAGAAAATTTTGCAAACAGAAATTTCAACATTTTGTAATAAACCTTAAACGTACATTTTGTTTTGAGACTGCAACCAAAGAGAAGATGTGATTCATTCAAGAAATTGTTGAAGGAACATTTGTATATTTATAGTTGCAAACATATACAACCCCATACTTTTCATCCTAATGTATTTTTACTTTATACAAACATTTTGTCCTTGAACATCATACAACGAAAAGAAAGTGACTCAGACAAAAATTATTAAAACTACTTTTTTAATCAAGTTTTGTCTACTGAAAATTTGTATATTTTAACTGAAAAACACAAATGCATACTTTCACTTAAAATACAACAGTATAAAAAGTTTATATATATCTCGATGGTGTACTTAAAAATATTAACTCTTTATTTACTGTTCGCTCATAAAAGATCTAGTTTTTAATATAACTGTTGAACTTTGAACTGCGTTCTCTGTTTGTTAGAAATATAGAAGTGTTAAAACTTAACACGTTCCACAATAATGTTGTATCTGTAGTATCACATAATGAGGATTGTTATATAGAATATGACGGAAGTCGTTTCAACAAAGTGTTTACAAGATATTTTTAAATTTCAAGAAATTATAGTTTAAACAAGTTTGATATTAGATTTACCGACAATTTAAAATCACTGCAATGATGCAGATATTTTTGACATGCTAGAGAAAACTATAATATTCTTAATTATAAACTCAATTCAATATTAATCTTAATTTTAGAATATTTGCTAAAATCAATATTGTCGTAGACTCAATATTTATTTACTATTTATCGACATTGCAATTTGTAGATTCGGTAGTTCAGATTTTCAGGACATCTTTGCTACATAATAATTTAAAACCATGATTATATTAAACGACAATTTAGCACTGCATGCTACAATGTTCGAATGCTGTCGATTGAAAATCGGACTTTCAAAGTAAAATTCAAGAAAAATCACTTTATACAAACAGTTACTGTTAAGATAAAAATATCATTTTCATGAAATCGGTGTGGAATTTAAGACGGAATTGCTATTCGGTTAATCCAATTAAGTAACTTTCAATAATTTTGATTCATTAAATTTATGATTATATGAATGCGGTATGAGACAACCACCAGCATTACATGTAACTTAACTTTTACACGAGTTCGCCATTTGGAATATTAATTCCCAATAAAATCATTTTTATTGAATTGCATATAATTAGATCATGTGGTACCTGACGTGCAAATAACCTATTTGACTTTACTCTATTTAATGCAGGCTATAAAATGCTAAAAGAATTATTTGACAGAAACTAATGAAGTTATGTTAAGCAAAAAGATTAAATTCTTTTATTAAATATATAACCAAAGATTTGCTATATATCTTTAGGATGAGCACAGTTCTAATTAACATGTAAGCATAAAACAGTCTGGGCAAAGACGTAAGCGATATCCACTATTTTCTGTACTGTTGACAATTTTCAATTTTAATAAATACTTTAAAACTGATCATTGCACTCCAAATTAAGGACTAGTTTGTCATCATCTTCACAAGTCCACGAGTTTGTGATTATGTGGAGCTTCGAACAATTTCTAAACACGAAAAAATAAAAATAAAAATTTAAGTATTAACTCACAATCGACTCGGAAAGACACTATTATTCCTTCTTTCAA